>CM041807.1:40570378-40577878 GCA_023376895.1 Aspiorhynchus laticeps
ACTGATGATGAAAGCACAGAGGACTTACGACAGCCGAGAATTAGTCAACGTGACCGTCAGACCGCCTTGGGATCTCCTAGATAAAGACTTCAGGAGCTATAATGGCTCCAATGGGACTGCTGAGTTGCATCCGGCTAAATTGGGAGCATTTGCTGCATTTATCAACAGATACTTATATTCGGACAAGCTGAAAGTGTACGGACCTTTAATCATGGGGATTGGGATCTTCCTATTCATTTGTGCCAATGCGGTACTTCACGAGAACAGAGACAAAAAGACCAAAATCATTAACCTCAGAGACATCTACTCAACGGTGATTGACATTCATAGTTTGCGGAGCAAGGAATCCGCGCCGCTTAACGGTTTTGTGAACTACTGCCAATCGAAAGACACCAAATCGTACGGTTCCCCTAATAAGGGATCGTCTCAAGGTAGCGTGATCCCATCCCGACGACCGTCTACCACCATCCCACGAGTCTCGTCTTTGGAAAGACAGAGCTTTGCAGACACCGTCTACAGTATTTATCAAGATCAGAACCGATTTAGCAAGCAATGGGAAACTAGGAGCATCGTGTCCACTTCGGTCAACGCTTTCACTTTGCCAATGATGAAGCTCAACCATAGAGGAGCTTCGGAAAGAAGGGGTTCGGATAAAACCGGAGAGGTCCTGGATGCCGAGGCCATTTGCAGGCGTTTGGAGGATTTGGAAGCGTCTCGGACCATCACGAAGGCCAAAGTGGAACCTCATCCCGAGCTTGCGCCGGATGCGGTGGAGGTTTACCGGAGCGGTGGGAGTTTGCAAGGAGCTCCTCGGGTTTCTCTGCAGGGTTCCCGGGTTCAGCTGTTGCCGTCTGGTTCTCTGAGTTGCAAGGCCACCGGATCTCACCTGTCCTTGAGTGCTCTATCTGACTCGGTGGATCTGGATATCTGTCTATCCACCCCTACTTTGGTTCGATCGAGACGTCTCAGCTGTCCTCGGCTGGAAGGCCTCAGCGGCGGAGGCTACACCAAACTTGAAGGCCTTGGCGGAGAATCCTTTGAGTCCACAGACAATGCCACGTTCAGTCGAGAGAGCTCTGTTGAGGTTTTGGAAAAGGATCAGACACATCAGCAGGAGTGTACCTCGATCAGACAGTATTCAAAGAAACAAAAACTCATAATGGTTTCCCAATCGGATACCACTTTAGAAGATGTGGAAATGGAGAGTGTAGAAGTTTAACTGGCTGATGGTCTTTAGAAAGCAATCGAGACTAGGGATGCACGATATTAGATTTTCGCCGATATTTTCAAATCATTTTGGCCGATACTGATATATACACTATATTGCCAAAAGTATTGGCACCCCCTTCTAATGAACAGGTTTGACTACTTTAGTAATTTCTATGAGTACAAATCTTAATGTTAAAGCATATAATGATATTCTAGGAAATTGTGTGCTTCTAATATTATAGCAACAGTTTGGACTCTTTTCTATTCTAACATGACAATGTCTCTGTGTATAAGACAAGGTTCAAAAAGAAAATGATTGATTGAGTCACTGTGGAAGAACTTGACTGGTCTGCATAAAACCAAGTCCTAATCCCAGTTTAACACCTCTGGTGTGACTGTAAATGCAGACCTTGAGACAAAAACTCATCACCAAACACCAATGACTTGTACATACACTATATAGACAAAAGTATTGGCACCCCCTTCTTTAGAACAGATGCACTTCCAAATCTGTGGCAACAACGATGGGAACATAATTCATGTATTTAAAAATTGTATTTCATCTCTGTAGCAACAGTTTTGTAAGTGTCTAAAATGACTGAACCCATATGTACAAGTCATTGGTGTTTGGTGATGAGTTTTTGGCTCAAGGTCTGCATTTACAGTCACACCAGAGGTGTTAAACTGGGATTAGTTTTTTTTCTCTATTTTTCTCAGACGGATGCAGTTGAAACCTTAAGATATTATTTGTGGATTTAACATTAATCGATGCTCTAAAGCAAAATAGCTGAATACATTCTAAAAATATATATATTTTAGAGCTCCTTGTATTTAAGTTTTCACAATCCATTTGAAAAAATATGACATATTAATGAATAAATCTGTTTATATTAAATTATTTAATATAAAAGTGTCATGTTTGTGATTTTTATTCATGTAACTATAGCTTCTGACCTTTAAATCAAAACATACTCATGATTTTATGACATTGTAATTGTTTTATTTATTTAGAAACACAAGTATCTTAATGATATTTGTGTATTTTACTTTCATTTTATTACAAGTATACTACCAGTCAAAAGTTTTTGAACAGTAAGATTTTTAATGTTTTTAAAGAATTCTATTCTGCTCACGAGGCCTGAAATTATTTGATCCAAAATACAGCAAAAGCATTAATATTGTGAAATATTTTTATTATTTAAAATAACTGTTTTCTATGTGAATATGTGTTAAACTGTAATTTATTTCTGTGATCAAAGCTGTATTTTCAGCATCATTACTCCAGTCTTCAGTGTCACATGATCTTCAGAAATCATAATAATATGCTGATGTTGATTTATTATTATTATTATTATTATTATCAATATTTAAAACAGTTGAGTACATTTTTTCAGGATTCTTTGATGAATAGAAAGATCCAAAAATTAATACTTTTATTTTGCAAGGATGCATTAAATTGATCAAAAGTGATGATACAGACATTTATATAATATTTATAATCTATAATGATTTCTATTTCAGATAAATGCTGTTCTTCTGAACTTTCTATTCATCAAAGAAACCCGAAAAAATTCTACTCAGCTGTTTTCAACATAATAATAATAAATGTTTTTTGAGCAGCAAATCAGAATATTAGAATGATTTCTGAAGATCATGTGACTGGAGTGATGATACTAAAAATTCAGCTTTGAAATAAATAGCATTTTAAAATATATTCAAATAGAAACCAGTTATTTTAAATAGTAAAAATGTCACAATATTACTGCTTTTGCTGTATTTTGGATCAAATAAATGCAGTTAGCAGAAGAGAATTCTTTAAAAACATTCAAAATGTTACCGTTTAAATAAACTGGTATGTTTAATATTTCAGCGTTTATCGGCCGATATCGGTAACGAACCGATAATATCGTGCATCTCTAATCGAGACGTTGCCTGAAACATCATCGATGTGTTCGATCCAAAGGTTCTGTTTCCTCGAGGAATTACAAGCAGAGCGAACGAAGAGACTTTCAGCATGATAGCACAGCTATGCTCCACTAGATTATAAACATCTTTATACTTCCAGTAGTAGATTATTTGTGGCTGTTTTGGTTTATCGGTGACGTTTGGCTGTCTGAGCAGCATGTTTTATACTGTCGTCTAATTCTACTCTTGCACTTTTTTAACCACCAAAATATCGGTTATTTTCAGAAATTGACTCGATAGCAATATCTCATTTGAAATGCTTGTGTGGGAAATGTTTATGTTTATGCCTCAGAGATGTTAACTTACACCTGTATGCTGTCAGGTTTTACTGTTTGTTTGTTAAATGAACTCAAACGAACCACGAGTCGTTAGCTAGCACAGTGTCTGAAATGTAATGTCCATTACAATATATTCAAAACATCACGAGACGTTGAAGTGTAGTTTCTCAGATGAGTTTTGTGCTTGATTAATTAACGAGTGTGTCTTTAAAGCTGAGAGAAATGCTGCAAACGTTCTTACTTAACCTGTTTAATCCCAGACATGAAAATATACACATGATGTGTCGTTAGTAACCCTTTGCAATAATCAATAATAATTTTTTGGATAAGTGAAAACTTGTGTTTTATGGTCGGTGGGATACTAAATTAACATATTTCTGCACTCATCATAATTGCCTAACTAATTTAAACAGTTTCATCACATTTCTATAATGCTTAAAACCCCTTATACAACACTGATAGGATAAAAGACAAAAAATATCAAATTGATACTTTAATGTAACATATATCATAACATTGTTATATTAGTGCTACCAGTATTACAACATCAATATTGTAACATTTGAACTTTAGTTCACTGTAACATTGTCGTTGTAACATTTTAGTGCAACATTCACTAATAGCTACAATTAGATAATATATGAGGATACTGTTGCACTATTGTGACCATCAACATGTTTACTCATTCACTCAACAAAACATAATAATTATGAATTCATATATTAACCCATTTAACCCCCAGCGCTCACAATAGTGACCATAAAGAAGGTTTTCATTTATAAAGCTCTAAAAACCTGGTGTTTTAGTGCATTTCCTGCAAATATGGAAAGCATAAAGGGTCATAATTAAATATGTGCAGCGTCACATGATCAGTGCAGATTGTCACATGACCAGAACATAATCTTGAGAAGATGATAACTGCATCAAAGCTCTGAAACAAAAGGCTATTAAAGTATGTTAACATAAAGATTTTTGGTACACATTATCTTTAAGGTGTCTAGTATTAATATATGCATTTGCATATATTCAGATTTGTTGAGTGTGGTCATAGAGTGAGTAAACATGTTGATGACCGCTGGGATAATTTAGGAATACGTTATAAATCCAGATGCAGTTATTAGTGAAAATTACATTAAAATGTTGCAATGACAAAATATTGCACTAAATTAAAAATTCAAATGTTACAAAAAAATTACAATATTGATGATGTAATACTGGTAGCACAAAAATAAAAATTTGATGTTATATTTTACAAAAAAGTAAAAATTTTGAAATGCAGTGATAGTTGAATATGTTCCTATCAGGGTTTTTATGCATAATAATAACCCTAGAATATGATCAGACAGTTTAAAATAGCTGAGCTAAGATATATAACAATTATTATGACTGCAGATGTCATTATTATTTCAAAGAGTTACTAACGACACGTCATTTGGATATTTTCATGTCTGGGAAAAATTTACTAGACACCTTAAAGATCACGTGTACCAAAAAATCTTTGTCATATCTTTATGTTAACATATTTTAATAGCCTTTTGTTTTGTTTTGCAGTCATCATCATATCAAGATGTAAACATGAAGTAAACTGTGACAATCTGCACTGATCATGTGACACCGCACATATTTAATTATGACCCTTTATGTGTTCCATATTTGCTGGAAATGCACTAAAACACCAGTCAGTAATATCTTAGAGCTTTATAAATGAAAACCATGTTTATGGTCTATTAAATGGGTTAAATATCTCCGTCCATAAATCTGTTCCATCGCACGAGAGACCGAAGATAAGTGTGATTAATAAATTAATAAGTGTGATTAATAAATTAAATTAAATTAATAGTTTTTCTCACAGTTTTGAGTTTATATCTAGCAATTCTGAGTCTGTCTCATAATAATGACTTTATCTCTGAATTGGGAAATTAAGTCAGAATTGCAAGATATAAATAATTGTGATGTATAAAGTCATAATTGTGAGATAAAAAGTCAATTACTTTTTATATATTTTTTATCCCGCTTGAATTTTGGCATCACAATAGTTTGAAAGATGGATGAATAATCTGCTTTAGGTGAAAATATAGAGTTAAATCGATGGTTATTAATAACTAAATTATGAGTTCTGAATCCCGTCAGGTGAACATGCATTAAAACTAAGACTGTTTATAGTTATGAAATATGTTTGTGTGATGTTACAAACCCAGAGTTTTGCAGGTTTTGAATAGAAGTCTGACTTCTATTGAATGGAAATCCCATCTTTCTGAGTTGAATGGATTGAACAAGACTCAGGCCACTACCGGCTAAGTGTAGTATTTTTGGTGGCATGATTGTGGCCCAATGCTGGTGGTATCGGCACAGTTTCAATACCCAGATTAGGGCCAGAACCGGCTAAGTGTTTCAATTCTTGACGGCGTGATTGTGGCCCAACGCCAGCAGTTTTGGCAGCTGAACTCGGGCCAGTGTATTTGGGCCGATTCTGGGGCGTCATTCATCCCATATCCATGCCGAGTCTGGCAACCGCAGCCGGGCCGAGTTATTTCTTCCGGCCTGCCGGATCTGTGCCATTATCGGGCCAAACCGTTTTGGCTACCTGGGCTTGCTGCTCTTGTTTGTAATTAAATTTACATGGATGCATTATTGACGATGAGTTATGGGGAAAAAAAGAGTTTTATTGAGACTGACCATCCTATCCTGGTCATTAACAACAACAGTAATAGTAACAATACCAATAATACTAACTAAAATGTAACTCATGCTCATATGCCACTGAATATTTTAGATGTTGTGTGAGTGTGTGTGAGAGTGTGTGAGAGTGTGTGAGTGTGTGTGTGTGTGTGTGAAAGTGTGTGTTGAGTGTGTGTGAGTGTGTGTGTGTGTGTGTGTGTGTGTGAGAGTGTGAGTGTGAGAGTGGTGTGAGTTGTGTGATGTGTGGTGTGATGTGTGTCGTGTGAGAGTGTGGAGGTGTGTAGTGTAGTGTGTGATGTGTGTGTGTAGAGAGTGTGTGTGTTGAGAGAGTGGTGAAGTAGTGTGTGTGTGTGTAGAGTGTGTGTGTGAGAGATGTGTGTGTGAGTGTGAGTAGTGCAGTGTGAGTGTGATGTGACGTGTGGTGTAAGAGTGTGATGTGAGTGTGTGTGTGTGAGAGAGTGTGTGAGTGTGCTAGTGTGCGTGTGAGTGTGCATGTGGTGTGTGTGTGTGAGAGAGTGTGTAGTGAGGTGGTGTGAGTGATGATGTGAGTGTGTGTGTGTGAGAGAGTGATGTAGTGTAGGTGTGAGTGTGCGTGTGAGTGTGCTGTGAGGTGTGTGGTGTGTGTGTGTGAGAGAGTGTGTGTGTGAGAGAGTGTGTGTGTGTGAGAGAGTGTGTGTGAGTGTGAGTGTGTGTGTGTAGAGAGTGTGTGTGTGAGAGGAGTGTGTGTGAGTGTGTAGAGTGTGCGTGTGAGTGTGCATGTGAGTGTGTGTGCTGTGGTGAGTGTGTGTGAGTGTGTGTAGTGTATGAGAGAGAGTGTGTGTTGTGTGTCGTGTGAGTGTGCATGTGAGTGTGTGTGTGTGAGAGAGTGTGTGTGAGTGTGGGTGTGAGTGTAGCATGTGAGTGTAGTGTGTGTGAGAGAGTGTGCAAGTGTTAGTGTGTAGTGTTTGTGTGTTAGTGTGACGTGTGTGTGGTGTGTGTGTGTGTGAGAGAGTGTGTAGATGAGTGTGTGTGTGTGTGTGTGTGTGCGTGTGTAGATGTGATGTGTGTGTGTGTTAGAGAGTGTATAGTGAGAGTGAGTGTGTTGTGTGTGGAGTAGTGTGTGTGAGAGTGAGTGTGTGTGATGTGTGTAGCAGTGTAGTGTAGCAGTGTGTGAGTGTTGTGTAGTAGTGTGTGTGCATGTGAGTGTGCTAGTGAGTGTGTAGTGTGAGTGTGTAGAGTGAGTGTGTGTGTGTGTGTGAAGAGGTGAGTGTGGTGTGAGTGTCGATGTAGGTGATTATGTGGTGTTGTAAAAGTTTGATTGTTGTTCGTTCGTGTAGTTGTGAATTTTGACAGTGAGTGGTGTTAGAGATTGTTGTCTGATTGGTGTGTG
>CM041807.1:40585378-40590378 GCA_023376895.1 Aspiorhynchus laticeps
GTTCATATCTCACAAACATGAGCCTACATCTCACAGTTATGAGTTCATATCTCACAAACATGAGCGTGCATCTCACAGTTATGAGTTCATATCTCACAAACATGAGCGTGCATCTCACAGTTATGAGTTCATATCTCACAAACATGAGCGTGCATCTCACAGTTATGAGTTCATATCTCACAAACATGAGCGTGCATCTCACAGTTATGAGTTCATATCTCACAAACATGAGCGTGCATCTCACAGTTATGAGTTCATATCTCACAAACATGAGCGTGCATCTCACAGTTATGAGTTCATATCTCACAAACATCTCACAGTTATGAGTTCATATCTCACAAACATCTCACAGTTATGAGTTCATATCTCACAAACATGAGCGTGTATCTCACAGTTATGAGTTCATATCTCACAAACATGAGCGTACATCTCACAGTTATGAGTTCATATCTCACAAACATCTCACAGTTATGAGTTCATATCTCACAAACATGAGCGTGTATCTCACAGTTATGAGTTCATATCTCACAAACATGAGCGTACATCTCACAGTTATGAGTTCATATCTCACAAACATCTCACAGTTATGAGTTCATATCTCACAAACATGAGCGTGTATCTCACAGTTATGAGTTCATATCTCACAAACATGAGCGTGTATCTCACAGTTATGAGTTCATATCTCACAAACATGAGCGTACATCTCACAGTTATGAGTTCATATCTCACAAACATCTCACAGTTATGAGTTCATATCTCACAAACATGAGCGTGTATCTCACAGTTATGAGTTCATATCTCACAAACATGAGCGTGTATCTCACAGTTATGAGTTCATATCTCACAAACATGAGCGTATATCTCACAGTTATGAGTTCATATCTCACAAACATGAGCGTACATCTCACAGTTATGAGTTCATATCTCACAAACATCTCACAGTTATGAGTTCATATCTCACAAACATGAGCGTGTATCTCACAGTTATGAGTTCATATCTCACAAACATGAGCGTGTATCTCACAGTTATGAGTTCATATCTCACAAACATGAGCGTGCATCTCACAGTTATGAGTTCATATCTCACAAACATGAGCGTACATCTCACAGTTATGAGTTCATATCTCACAAACATGAGCGTACATCTCACAGTTATGAGTTCATATCTCACAAACATCTCACAGTTATGAGTTCATATCTCACAAACATGAGCGTGTATCTCACAGTTATGAGTTCATATCTCACAAACATGAGCGTGCATCTCACAGTTATGAGTTCATATCTCACAAACATGAGCGTGTATCTCACAGTTATGAGTTCATATCTCACAAACATGAGCGTGCATCTCACAGTTATGAGTTCATATCTCACAAACATGAGCGTACATCTCACAGTTATGAGTTCATATCTCACAAACATCTCACAGTTATGAGTTCATATCTCACAAACATGAGCGTGTATCTCACAGTTATGAGTTCATATCTCACAAACATCTCACAGTTATGAGTTCATATCTCACAAACATGAGCGTATATCTCACAGTTATGAGTTCATATCTCACAAACATCTCACAGTTATGAGTTCATATCTCACAAACATGAGCGTATATCTCACAGTTATGAGTTCATATCTCACAAACATCTCACAGTTATGAGTTCATATCTCACAAACATGAGCGTGTATCTCACAGTTATGAGTTCATATCTCACAAACATGAGCGTGCATCTCACAGTTATGAGTTCATATCTCACAAACATGAGCGTACATCTCACAGTTATGAGTTCATATCTCACAAACATCTCACAGTTATGAGTTCATATCTCACAAACATGAGCGTATATCTCACAGTTATGAGTTCATATCTCACAAACATGAGCGTATATCTCTCAGTTATGAGTTCATATCTCACAAACATGAGCGTGCATCTCACAGTTATGAGTTCATATCTCACAAACATGAGCGTGCATCTCACAGTTATGAGTTCATATCTCACAAACATGAGCGTGCATCTCACAGTTATGAGTTCATATCTCACAAACATGAGCGTGCATCTCACAGTTATGAGTTCATATCTCACAAACATGAGCGTGCATCTCACAGTTATGAGTTCATATCTCACAAACATGAGCGTATATCTCACAGTTATGAGTTCATATCTCACAAACATCTCACAGTTATGAGTTCATATCTCACAAACATGAGCGTGCATCTCACAGTTATGAGTTCATATCTCACAAACATGAGCGTGCATCTCACAGTTATGAGTTCATATCTCACAAACATGAGCGTATATCTCACAGTTATGAGTTCATATCTCACAAACATGAGCGTACATCTCACAGTTATGAGTTCATATCTCACAAACATGAGCCTACATCTCACAGTTATGAGTTCATATCTCACAAACATGAGCGTGAATCTCACAGTTATGAGTTCATATCTCACAAACATGAGCGTGCATCTCACAGTTATGAGTTCATATCTCACAAACATGAGCCTACATCTCACAGTTATGAGTTCATATCTCACAAACATGAGCGTGCATCTCACAGTTATGAGTTCATATCTCACAAACATGAGCGTATATCTCACAGTTATGAGTTCATATCTCACAAACATGAGCGTATATCTCACAGTTATGAGTTCATATCTCACAAACATGAGCGTGCAGCTCACAGTTATGAGTTCATATCTCACAAACATGAGCGTGCATCTCACAGTTATGAGTTCATATCTCACAAACATGAGCGTGCATCTCACAGTTATGAGTTCATATCTCACAAACATGAGCGTATATCTCACAGTTATGAGTTCATATCTCACAAACATGAGCGTATATCTCACAGTTATGAGTTCATATCTCACAAACATGAGCGTGCATCTCACAGTTATGAGTTCATATCTCACAAACATGAGCGTGCATCTCACAGTTATGAGTTCATATCTCACAAACATGAGCGTGCATCTCACAGTTATGAGTTCATATCTCACAAACATGAGCGTGCATCTCACAGTTATGAGTTCATATCTCACAAACATGAGCGTATATCTCACAGTTATGAGTTCATATCTCACAAACATGAGCGTACATCTCACAGTTATGAGTTCATATCTCACAAACATGAGCGTATATCTCACAGTTATGAGTTCATATCTCACAAACATGAGCGTATATCTCACAGTTATGAGTTCATATCTCACAAACATGAGCGTGCATCTCACAGTTATGAGTTCATATCTCACAAACATGAGCGTGCATCTCACAGTTATGAGTTCATATCTCACAAACATGAGCGTGCATCTCACAGTTATGAGTTCATATCTCACAAACATGAGCGTGCATCTCACAGTTATGAGTTCATATCTCACAAACATGAGCGTGCATCTCACAGTTATGAGTTCATATCTCACAAACATGAGCGTGCATCTCACAGTTATGAGTTCATATCTCACAAACATGAGCGTGCATCTCACAGTTATGAGTTCATATCTCACAAACATGAGCGTGCAGCTCACAGTTATGAGTTCATATCTCACAAACATGAGCGTGCATCTCACAGTTATGAGTTCATATCTCACAAACATGAGCGTGCAGCTCACAGTTATGAGTTCATATCTCACAAACATGAGCGTGCATCTCACAGTTATGAGTTCATATCTCACAAACATGAGCGTGCATCTCACAGTTATGAGTTCATATCTCACAAACATGAGCGTGCATCTCACAGTTATGAGTTCATATCTCACAAACATGAGCGTGCATCTCACAGTTATGAGTTCATATCTCACAAACATGAGCGTGCATCTCACAGTTATGAGTTCATATCTCACAAACATGAGCGTGCATCTCACAGTTATGAGTTCATATCTCACAAACATGAGCGTGCATCTCACAGTTATGAGTTCATATCTCACAAACATGAGCGTGCATCTCACAGTTATGAGTTCATATCTCACAAACATGAGCGTATATCTCACAGTTATGAGTTCATATCTCACAAACATGAGCGTGCATCTCACAGTTATGAGTTCATATCTCACAAACATGAGCGTGCATCTCACAGTTATGAGTTCATATCTCACAAACATGAGCGTGCATCTCACAGTTATGAGTTCATATCTCACAAACATGAGCGTGCATCTCACAGTTATGAGTTCATATCTCACAAACATGAGCGTATATCTCACAGTTATGAGTTCATATCTCACAGTTATGAGTTCATATCTCACAAACATGAGCGTATATCTCACAGTTATGAGTCTAAATCTCAGAATTCTGACTTTTCTTCTCAGAATTATTATTATTATGTTTTTGTTCTTATATCCCTCTGAGCTTTCGTGCTGTATATGTGGGGCCTCAGCTCCGGCCCTCGAGGTCTACAGATCAAGGTCAGGACAGGGGCCCTCAAGGCCCCTGCAGCAGAAGTGCTGTGATAATAAAAGAGCGAGTGCTGCATTATTCATCTCATGAGGAAAGATCAGCGATGCCTCAGACGGGAATGAAAGGCTTTCAGAGCTTCTCATCATGAATGTATTGATCTGATCTGCTCAGAGCATCTAAACACCTCGACACTGGATATATTACATCATATACACTGACAAAAATCTGGGTTTTCACTCAGAAATTGATAGTAAACATCACAAAGAATTACTAAATAACTGCAGGAAGCACACTGATAAGATTAAACTGTACATATCTTATTCAAAAATCATTTTTTTTACAAATTACAATGTGTGTGTCCAACGGATTTATGATTTTATTGTAATTAATTCTGCACTGAAAAATGCATAATTCAATTTTCACTCAAAAATTGTGCCTCAATCTCACAAATAATTAGAAAGAAACAGTAAGAGACATTGAATTAAATATTACATTTTGAAACAGACTGAAATAGTATTTTTAATAATGCAATAATCTTTGTGTATGTTTTATACACTCAGAAATTACTATTAAACGTCACACATCATACAATATTACATTTTGTAATAGAAAGCTAAAA
>CM041807.1:40592878-40597878 GCA_023376895.1 Aspiorhynchus laticeps
TTATTGTGATTATAACATTATTGGAATGTTTATTTTTAATGTCTAGTTTTCTTGTGATTATAATGTTATTTAAACGTTACAATAACGTTACTAACATCGTTTAACTAACGTTTTGACTCAAAATATAACATTATTAGAATTTTAGTTTTTAATATTCTAAGAATGTTACAATGTTGAGTTTTCTTGCCGTTATAACGTTATTTAAATGTTACAAAATAATGGTTTTTAAAACATTCAACTTTTTTACTCAAAATACTGTATAACATTATATGAATGTTTGTTATTAATATTCTAAGAATGTTACAATGTGTTTTAGTTTTCTTGCCGTTATTATAACGTCATTTAAACGTTACAAAAGTGTTTCTTAAAGCGACAAACTAACCTTTTCTCTCAAAATATAACATTATTTGAATGTTTATTTTTAATATTCTAAGAATTTTAAAATGTCCAGTTTTCTTATTGTGATTATAATGTTATTTAAACATGACTTTTTCACCCATATAACGCTATTTGAATGTTTATTTTTAATATTCTAAGAATGTTACAATGTGTTTTAGTTTTCTTGCCGATATAATGTTATTTAAACGTTACAAAAGTGTTTCTAACATCGTTTAACTAACGTTTTGACTCAAAATATAACATTGTATGAATGTTTATTTTTAATATTCTAAGAATGTTACAATGTTGAGTTTTCTTGCCGATATAACGTTATTTAAATGTTACAAAATAATGGTTTTTAAAACATTCAACGTTTTTACTCAAAATACTGTATAACATTGTATGAATGTTTATTTTTAATATTCTAAGAATGTTACAATGTTGAGTTTTCTTGCCGATATAATGTTATTTAAATTTAAAAGTTTTCTTAAAACATTAACTTTTTTACTCAAAATATGTAAACTTATTGAAGTTTTTATTAATACTAATAAATTTAACGTTTTCTTGTTGTAATTAGATTTAAATGTAACAAAAACTTTTTTAAACGTTATATAACTTTTTCACCATTTAAACCTTTTAGTGTTTAAGAATGTTAAAATTTAGTTTTCTTCGTTATTATAACGTTATCCAAACTTTAAAAAAGTTTTTAAAGCGACAAACAAATTAAAATGTAACATTATTTGAAGTTTTTATTAATATTTAAGTGTTAAATGTCCGTTTTCTTTTGTGATTAAATGTTATTTAAACTTACTTAACGTTTCTAACGTTTTACCAAAATAAACATTATTTGAAGGTTTTTTAATATTCAAGAAATTTAAACTCCACTTTTCCGTTTTTAAACGTTAATATAACGTTACACAAACGTTTCCTAGAATGTGAACTCAGAAACTTTCTCTAACGTTATAACGTTATAAGAACGTTCCGTAAACATCACTTTGAGAACGTTCTCTTAACCGTTATATAACGTTGACAAACATTAGTGAAGGTCCTCTGTTAGCTGGATCAGACAGATGTGGTGTAAACTCACTTTGAGAACGTTCTCTTAACCGTTATATAACGTTGACAAACATTAGTGAAGGTTCTCTGTTAGCTGGGTCAGACAGATGTGGTGTAAACTCACTTTGAGAACGTTCTCTTAACCGTTATATAACGTTGACAAACATTAGTGAAGGTTCTCTGTTAGCTGGGTCAGACAGATGTGGTGTAAACTCACTTTGAGAACGTTCTCTTAACCGTTATATAACGTTGATCAAACATTAGTGAAGGTTCTCTGTTAGCTGGGTCAGACAGATGTGGTGTAAACATCACTTTGAGAACGTTCTCTTAACCGTTATATAACGTTGACAAACATTAGTGAAGGTTCTCTGTTAGCTGGGTCAGACAGATGTGGTGTAAACTCACTTTGAGAACGTTCTCTTAACCGTTATATAACGTTGACAAACATTAGTGAAGGTCTCTGTTAGCTGGGTCAGACAGATGTGGTGTAAACATCACTTTGAGAACGTTCTCTTAACCGTTATATAACGTTGATCAAACATTAGTGACGGTTCTCTGTTAGCTGGATCAGACAGATGTGTGTAAACGTCACTTTGAGAACGTTCTCTTAACCGTTATATAACGTTGACAAACATTAGTGAAGGTTCTCTGTTAGCTGGACAGACAGATGTGAGTGTAAACTTCACTTTGAGAACGTTCTTTTAACCGTTATATAACGTTGACAAACATTAGTGAAGGTTCTCTGTTAGCTGGATCAGACAGATGTGTGTAAACATCACTTTGAGACGTTCTCTTAACCGTTATATAACGCTGATCAAACATTAGTGAAGGTTCTCTGTTAGCTGGATCAGACAGATGTGTGTAAACATCACTTTGAGAACGTTCTTTTAACCGTTATATAACGTTGATCAAACATTAGTGAAGGTTCTCTGTTAGCTGGATCAGACAGATGTGATGTAAACATCACTTTGAGAACGTTCTCTTAACCGTTATATAACGTTGATAACATTAGTGAAGGTTCTCTGTTAGCTGGATCAGACAGATGTGGTGTAAACATCACTTTGAGAACGTTCTCTAACCGTTATATAACGCTGATCAAACATTAGTGAAGGTTCTCTGTTAGCTGGACAGACAGATGTGAGTGTAAACGTCACTTTGAGAACGTTCTCTTAACCGTTATATAACGTCTGATCAAACATTAGTGAAGGTTCTCTGTTAGCTGGATCAGACAGATGTGAGTGTAAACATCACTTTGAGAACGTTCTTCTTAACCGTTATATAACGTTGATCAAACATTAGTGAAGGTTCTCTGTTAGCTGGATCAGACAGATGTGTGTAAACATCACTTTGAGAACGTTCTCTTAACCGTTATATAACGTTGATCAAACATTAGTGAAGGTTCTCTGTTAGCTGTCAGACAGATGTGTGTAAACATCACTTTGAAAGTTCTCTTAACCGTTATATAACGCTGATCAAACATTAGTGAAGGTTCTCTGTTAGCTGGATCAGACAGATGTGGTGTAAACATCACTTTGAGAACGTTCTTTAACCTTTATAACGTTTGATCAAACATTAGTGAAGGTTCTCTGTTAGCTGGATCAGACAGATGTGGTGTAAACATCACTTTGAGAACGTTCTCTTAACCGTTATATAACGTTGATCAAACATTAGTGAACGTTCTCTGTTAGCTGGATCAGACAGATGTGTGTAAACATCACTTTGAGAACGTTCTCTTAACCGTTATATAACGCTGATCAAACATTAGTGAAGGTTCTCTGTTAGCTGGATCAGACAGATGTGGTGTAAACGTCACTTTGAGAACGTTCTCTTAACCGTTATATAACGTTGATCAAACATTAGTGAAGGTTCTCTGTTAGCTGGATCAGACAGATGTGGTGTAAACATCACTTTGAGAACGTTCTCTTAACCGTTATATAACGTTGAGCAAACATTAGTGACGGTTCTCTGTTAGCTGGATCAGACAGATGTGGTGTAAACATCACTTTGAGAACGTTCTCTTAACCGTTATATAACGCTGATCAAACATTAGTGAAGGTTCTCTGTTAGCTGGATCAGACAGATGTGATGTAAACATCACTTTGAGAACGTTCTCTTAACCGTTATATAACGTTGAGCAAACATTAGTGTAGGTTCTCTGTTAGCTGGATCAGACAGATGTGGTGTAAACATCACTTTGAGAACGTTCTCTTAACCGTTATATAACGCTGATCAAACATTAGTGAAGGTTCTCTGTTAGCTGGATCAGACAGATGTGATGTAAACATCACTTTGAGAACGTTCTCTTAACCGTTATATAACGCTGATCAAACATTAGTGAAGGTTCTCTGTTAGCTGGATCAGACAGATGTGGTGTAAACATCACTTTGAGAACGTTCTCTTAACCGTTATATAACGCTGATCAAACATTAGTGAAGGTTCTCTGTTAGCTGGATCAGACAGATGTGGTGTAAACATCACTTTGAGAACGTTCTCTTAACCGTTATATAACGTTGAGCAAACATTAGTGAAGGTTCTCTGTTAGCTGGGTCAGACAGATGTGGTGTAAACATCTGTGTGTCCTGATCTGAACCTCTCTGTGTTAATCTGCTCTGGATTAAAGATGATTACAGCAGAATCTCTCGTCTCTCTGTCCGTCATGACTTCTTGTTTTCTCTGGGTTTCCACTCCGGCGCCAAGAACAAGAGCTCTGCAGAGAGCCAGATAATCAGTATTGATCTCCTATTATAACTCAGGCCATCCAGAGCTCCATTATGCTGATGAATGATGCTTTTATTGCATAAATGATCCATGAATCTGAGCTTCTGTCCTCCAGCAGGAGTGTGTTTATAGCACAGGTTCATCAGAGCTTATGTCTGTTTCTGATTAAACTGATTCAGCACATAATATTAAATCCACAGTGAACTTGATTGATGTCAGACTGAAATAACGAGGCGAACTGACTCTCCTCTAAGCTCCGCCCCCCTTGGTTACTGTTGCTACGTCTGACAAGCTTTAGTTAACCCTTTAACCGTCACTCCCAGATGTGAGCGTGCTCTAACTTTGTTATAATTCATAAACAAATACATTATGAAATATGATTTTGTATGCATGGGATGAATTCTGATGTTTTAATATTTCAATTGATATATAATTTATGATATTTCTAAAGCGTGAGAGGGAAAAAAAGGTCAGAACTTCTGTTATGATGTAGATTTTTGATGTGCTTTCTTATCATAAATTAATCTATTACTGTTCCTACATCATTTGTAACAGAAAACTGTGGTAAAATATCTATTTAGGAGTCTTAGACCTTTCCAACAATATACAGTTTGTCATGATTAGATTAGGATTTATTTGTAATATAATGAAATAAACTTAGAGTTAAGAGGTTAAAGTTTTAGTCATTTTATTGTTTTTTATGTCTGTTTAGGTATCATTTTTTTTCCATTTTAATTTTAGTATTTTCAGTGCAATAAAATAAGTAATAAGTAAAAATCTGAAATGTCAAATTAGCACCTAAAAAAATTAAAAAGTTTTAACATATAGTTATTTTTAAGTTTTTAATA
>CM041807.1:40605378-40610378 GCA_023376895.1 Aspiorhynchus laticeps
TTGTTGTCTGCCATAACTCCTCCTAAACCTGTTATAAAACTATGTGAATATTTATCTGCTAAATTCCTTCTCTTTACAATAGTTATTATGTCCTTTTGTTAAGTTTGCAGTAATTGACAGCTACTGCTAACATTTCCTAGCAGTTTAATGTTTAACTAAGTAAACAAAGATAAAACTACAATAGTCAAGTCAAGTCACCTTTATTTATATAGCGCTTTTAACAATACAAATTGTGACAAAGCAACTGCACAATATCAAAATGGGAAAATAGTGTCAATAATGTAAAATGACAAGATTAAACACTCAATTTTCAGTTAAAGGCATTTCATTGTTGAATTCAGTGATGGCATCGTCCAGCTCAGTTCAGTTCAAAAGTTTCTGTTCAATCAAGTCGACGATATTGCTGGAAATGAAGTGTCCTCAACTAAGCAAGCCAGAGGCGACAGCGGCAAGGAACCAAAACTCCATTGGTGACAGTACGGAGAAAAAAACCTTGGGAGAAACCAGGCTCAGTCGGGGGGCCATTTCTCCTCTGGCCAGACGACACAGCAGTTCAATTCCAGCTGCTGCAAAGTCAGATTGGAGGGCTCAACAGGTTCCCGAGGTCTTTTCCTGATGGCTCTCTAGGTGACGGGGTCTTCACTGGGGGTCTGTCTCTGGGGCTCATCTAGATGTCCTGGTCTCCGCTGACGTTCAGGGCTGTAGTAGAGGTCGTCTCTAGGTGCTGATCCACCATCTGATCTGGTGACTGCAGTGACCTCGGAATAAGAAAGAAACAGACTAATATTAGCGTAGATGTCAATCTTTTTACGATGTAACAAGTACATCGTGTGTTATGGGAAGTGTTCCCGGTTCCGGTTGATCTAATTAATGCAGCCTAACAATCCTTTAACGGATTTGAATAATAGAAGTGTATTAGTGTGTTATGTGTACACCAGGTTAAAGAGATGGGTCTTTAATCTAGATTTAAACTGACAGAGTGTGTCTGCCTCCCGAACAGTGTTTGGTAGATTGTTCCAGAGTTTGGGCGCTAAATAGGAAAAAGATCTGCCGTCGCAGTTGATTTTGATATTCTAGGTATTATCAAATGGCCAGAGTTTTGAGAACGCAGCGGACGTGAAGGACTATAATGCGTAAATAGTCTATTTACAGATGTAACTGACCTGCACTTGAAGCCCTGAACAGGACAGTTTTGCCTCTCTGCTGCACCGGGAGGCTTCTGCTACATTCTAGAGTCTCGAAATAATCACTTCCCATCAGGCACCAGACGTCTATGTAACGTCAGGTTGACGTTGGACATGACGCCAAACAGACGTTGGATTTTGGTTGAAAACGAAAATCAGGTTGACGTCAATATTTGACGTCGGATTTTGGTTACACAACCTAAAAACAACTAAATCTCAATGTCAGCATTGGACATTTACATTTATGCATTTAGCAGACGCTTTTATCCAAAGCGACTTACAGTGCATTCAGGCTATACATTTTTTTCAGTATGTGTGTTCCCTGGGAATTGAACCCACAACCTTTTGCGCTGCTAACGCAATGCTCTACCACTGAGCCACAGGAACACAATTTAGGACATCAATTTAACATTGACATTAGACGTTGGATTTACATTGGATTTTGGTCACCCGACGTCGCAACCAAAATTTAACCAAATACCAACGTCTTATGACGTTGTGTGCCTGTTTTGTGCCTGCTGGGTTTAGTACATTCAGTAGGCAACAAAAACAACAACAACAATATAAAATAATAATAATAAATTATAAAAAAAAAATGCAGGGCAGCAGGCCAAATTGGCTGCCAGGCCACCGGGAATTCTCCCGGTTCTCCCGATGGCGCGTCCGCCCCTGACTGCTGCTGTTCCTTCATCTTTAAAAACGGCTTCTATCACTCTCAAAAAGACTGGTGTTGATCCTAATGATTTAAATAATTACAGGCCTATTTCTAATCGACCTTTTATTTCAAAAACACTTGAAAGAACAGTGGCAGCTCAACTTGAATCACATCTGCAAAGTAATGATATTTATGAGCATTTTCAGTCAAGTTTTCGACCCAAACATAGTACAGAAACAGCTCTTGTTAAGGTTATAAATGATCTTCTCCTAGCTGCTGATTCTGGTTTTCTGTCTATTCTTATTCTTTTAGATATTAGTGCTGCCTTTGATACTATTAGTCATTCAGTATTATTGGAACGGCTGGCTTGCATATGAATAGCTGATAATGCGCTTCTCTGTTTCTCATCATATTTAAGTGACAGAAAACAGTTTGTGCAGATTAAGAATGTATACAATCAGATTCTGTTTCAGTTACTCATGGCGTTCCACAAGGGTCGGTCATGGGTCCGCTTTTATTTATCATTTGTATTCTACCTCTTGGTCGTATTTTTCACTCTTATGGTATTAATTTTCATTTTTACGCTGACGACACACAAGTGTATATTTCTACAAGACCTAATGTTTCTCCTCCTGACCTCGGTGGTAGGGCTTTTAGTTGTGCAGCGCCGAAGTTATGGAACTCTTTACCTTACCACATTGTTTAGAATAGCTTTTAATGATTTGCTTGTTTAATGTGTTAAATGTTATAATGCTTGTGTTTTATGTTTTGTATTTTACTGTACGGTGTCCTTGAGTGTCTTGAAAGGCGCCTATAAATAAAAGGTATTATTATTATTATTATTATTATCTATCTATCTATCTATATGTTTGTCTATCTATCTATCTATCTATCTATATGTTTGTCTATCTATCTATCTATCTATCTAACTATCTATCTATCTATATGTTTGTCTATCTATCTATCTATATGTTTGTCTATCTATCTATCTATATCTAACTATCTATCTATCTATATGTTTATCTATCTATCTATCTATCTATCTTTCTATCTATCTATATGTTTGTCTATCTATCTATCTATCTATGTATCTATCTATCTATATGTTTGTCTATCTATCTATCTATCTATCTATCTATATGTCTATCTATCTATCTATCTATATGTTTGTCTATCTATCTATCTATCTATCTATCTATATGTTTGTCTATCTATCTATCTATCTATATTTTTTTGGGAAGAGAAGTATATTATTAATATTAATAAGAGATTAATATTCATGTTTAATGTTCATGAATACTTTATTTATATGCAGGGTGTAAATAATGGCATTAAAGCAGCTGCACTGTAAACAAAACAAAGATTACTGCAGTACATTTTACAAGAAACTCATACTACTCCAGTTTTTCTACTTTAAAATTTCATGTTTAGTTCAATGTTTTTTACTAGCCAAATCTTTGTTATTAGTTTCTGAGTGTAAATTTCTTTCTGCACCAATTTTTTTAATGCAATGTCTCCTCTTATTATTAATAATCATGCAGTTCCGGTGAGACGAGGCAGTGTAGATCTGTGGGACGCTGTACAGTATCTGTTCTCTCAGCTGATATTGTGTTGAAATGCTTCAGAAATGTTGCTTATGGAGCTTTATGAGCACGTGTGTGACGTGATTCCTGACGCTGCAGAAATGAAGGTCATGTGATTTAACATTAGCATTCAGAGATCTGCAGTATGACTACAGTATGAATCTCTTGACCTTTAGCTGTTCTCCTCTCCATAAACAATAGAAGCATAAATCTGCTTTTGATTTGTAGCTCAGAAAGCTCAGGTTTATCTGCCATGTGTTTCAGCACCATGGACAGCAGCAGCTTCACTGTGACTCACTGATGCTGATGCTTATTCTGATTCTTATTCTGATGCTTATTCATGATTCTGATTCGTGATTCTGATGCTGAAGCTGATTCTGATGCTGATTCTGATGCTGATTCAGATGCTGATTCTTATGCTGATTCTCATTCTGATGCTGATTCTGATGCTGAAGCTGGTTCTGATGCTGATGCTGATTCTGATTCATGATTCATGATTATGATTAATGATTCTGATTCATGATTCGGATTCATGATCCTGATTCATGATTCTGATTCATGATTCTGATTTATGATTCTGATTCATGATTTATGATTCTGATTCTGATTCATGATTCCTGATTCTGATTTATGATTCTGATTTATGATTCTGATTCTGATTCATGATTCTGATTCATGATTCTGATTTATGATTCTGATTTATGATTCTGATTCTGATTTATGATTCATGATTCCTGATTCTGATTTATGATTCTGATTCATGATTCTGATTCATGATTATGATTTATGATTCTGATTTATGATTCTGATTCATGATTTATGATTCTGATTCCTGATTCTGATTTATGATTCTGATTTATGATTCTGATTCATGATTCATGATTCTGATTCATGATTCTGATTTATGATTTATGATTCTGATTTATGATTCTGATTCTGATTTATGATTCCTGATTCTGATTTATGATTCTGATTCTGATTCATGATTCATGATTCTGATTCATGATTCTGATTTATGATTCTGATTTATGATTTATGATTCTGATTCATGATTTATGATTCTGATTCTGATTTATGATTCCTGATTCTGATGCGCTCTAATCTGTTCATCATCACAGTAATGCAGTGTTTGTCTGTCCTTCATTTAGCAGCGTCTCATGAGATCAGACTGAAGAACGGCTTCTATTCCTGACTGTAACTCGCTCAGGGATTGAAACCTGGCCTAGATTCTATGATTGTTCTTGTTCCGCTCGTTCGCTCTGTTATTGTTCATTTCTTAATGCTTTGTATTGAGATACATCTGTGGGAGCAAAAGGCCATTATATGGTATATTATGGTGAGCTGTCACATATTGCACTTTAAAATAATCCAAATAAAAACAAGACATTACATTTTTCATAAGGAAAATTGATCCTATTTTAATCCCGTTCATATTTGTTATTACAACTACATTACTTTGATTGCAAATTAAAATACAAATCTTGTTTTCGTTACTGTAATGCATCTTATGTACTTTATATTATAACTGTGGTTATTCTCAGTGATCATTCACTTTATTATGAAAGTCCATTTCCACCA
>CM041807.1:40620378-40647878 GCA_023376895.1 Aspiorhynchus laticeps
AAGAAAATTACATATCATTGAGTCATCTTCCATTTGCCGAATAACTGTTTTAAAATGATCCAAAGACAGCAAATTTTGAATTGAAATTTTATGATTCAATTCTGACTCTTTTCTTGCAATTTTGTGAAAAAAGTAATTTTTTCCATAAAAAGTCATTTTTATGAACTCGGAATTGCACGAAAAAAGTCTGAAGAAAAAATAATTGTGAGTTTACATCCGGGTCAAAGACGTAAAGATGTCCACATCAAAAGAAATTTACAAAAATGATTTTATGTATAGAAAGCACATTAAATGTAAGTAAAGTGTCGACTTTTAACGTTTTAAATGTTTTTGGAGAATAAAATGTCAAAATTTGGTTGAAACAATGTTACATTGTCATTCAGTGTAACACAATATTTATGTTAAAAAATCAAATAACATGCTTATTTTGACTTGTACATATTAAAATATATAAAAGAATAAGGGAGCATATTAAATTTTATTGTGTTTTAAATGAGTAAAAAATTCTTACTGACAAAACCTAGGATCGTGGCACATTTTAAAAATGTAAAATTACAACTAATTAGTATCTGGGGTGAAAGTAATTAGTCTTTTAATATGTCATAAATTGATTTTTGTTGTAAATATGCCTGAGAAGACTGTTCTGTAGACTTCTGTAAATCAGGGAAAAATTTATGATATTTATTTTGTGCTCAGAAAAACAAAAACAAAATTGTAATTGAATTAAACAGAAAACTTTTTCATTTTTTTGGGGAAAACAACAACAATTAGAGCATTATTACACTTATTGTTTTTATGCTTAAACCCTTTTTCGTCTTTGACCCATCTTGCAGTTCTGTTTTTGGTATTTGCCATTAAAAAAAGGTAATTGTGACTTTTTAATTTCACAATTTTGACATTTTTTTCTCCTTATTGCACGTTTTTATCTTGCAATTCTGATTGTATACCTAGAATTGCTAGAAGAAAAAAAATCATAATTGTGAAATAAATTAAATTTTTTATTTTAGTTTTTTATAACTTTCATATATTTCAGACTAGTGGAAAGAAAACATCCAAAACACACTTTTTATTGCTCTTTATCTATTTGCATCTGTAGATATTTTTCTCTTACAAACAGCAAACTTTATTCCTCTTGATATTCTGTAGGTTTGTTCATATTTCATTCACACTGATTTATAAACATTTCACTCCTAAAAACTGTGAAAACGTGTTTGTTTTCAGTCTTTTGACAATATTTTCTGATTTAAGGAGTGATAAAAAGAACTCCTTAAAAACTCTAATATGACGACAAAACCAGATATGAATTATGAACATGACTTCAGATTTCTGAGCAGGGAATGTATGCAAATTAGTGCATATTTAATTACAAGAATGCACTATTTTCATATTTAAACATACAATTTCAGAAACTTTGAGCCGAAACATTTGTGTCTTTTTCCATCAGTGATGAATGTAAAATAAAATGTAAAAAGAAGACTTTCTCATGATTAGAAACTTATAAAATGAACCAATTTTTAATACTGTGTGGGAAGTATGCTGATATCTATGATTCTGTGATCATCACATTCACAAACATCTGAAGCTCGACAGCATCATTACAGACTGAATCCAGACTCTTTCTCAGGGTTTGTGTGATTGGTGTCTCTGTTGTGTGTTAATGTGTTTTCCTGCAGTCAGAGTGCATCATGGTCTCGAGAGCGTCTCTCGATGAGCTCGTTAGAGATATGAGAGCACACAGATGCAGTTTAATATCAGTTTTAGCTAGAAAACAGCAGCAGCTCCAGTTACATCTAAAGAGAACAAACGGCTCATCAGTTATTGATTTTTTTCTTCAATCTTTGAAGGTTTCAGAACAAATAAACCTGATGTAACGAGGCTGGTTTAAGCTGGGATTGAACCCGGGTCTCTGGCGCTCTAAGAGTGTGAAGTTACTCAGTGAGCTACTCCCAGACAGTTAAACACAAAAGCAGAAGAGCAAAAACAGCCAAGGGAAAATAATCTTTACTAGAGAAAAAAAAGTACAAAATAAACAGCTTCCATCAAAAACGTCACTGTCCATTGAGCGGACCTGTCCTGACCTACATTTCACTACTGATTATACCCTGTATGATTGTGTATGTGACAAATAAACAAGAACCTTCCACGTACCCGGCGGTAATCCAGCAGCCTGTGGACTGAGTATGCTGGTTGACCATCAATCATGCGGGGAGCTGGGGCAGACTTACTGGCTGGAGACAAAGTGGAACAAACAACTGGTTTTAATCGAGAAACATGGAAAGTAGGATGGATTTTCATAGACCTGGGCAGGAGAAGACGGAAGGAAACCGGGTTAATCTTTCTGAGGATCTTGAAGGGACCAATGTATTTTGGAGCCAGCTTACGGGATTCCACCCGCAGTGGAAGATCTCCGGTAGAGAGCCACACTCTTTGTCCTGGATGAAATGAGGGTCCTGCCCTCACTAGGGTAGCACGAGCCCTCAACGACGGACGAGCTGTGTGGCAGCTGGGACGTCAACCTCTGGCTCCTGTCCAGGAAACAGGGGGGGGGGAATCCATACAGACACTCAAAGGGGGACATGCCTAAAGAAGAGTGGTACAGAGTGTTATGAGCGAAATCAGCCCAGATTAATCGAGAGCTCCATGTGGATTGGTTGTCAGTAACCAGGCATCTGAGTGTCCTCTCGATGTCCTGACTTACCCTCTTAGTTTGGCCATTGGACTGGGGGTGGAAGCCAGAGGACATGCTTATGGAGGACCCAATGAGCCGACCAAACGCCTTCCAAAACCGAGATGAAAACTGTGGCCCCCCGGTCAGAAACCATATCCTGGGGAAGGCCGTGGACCGTGAACACGTTTCATCAAAAGTTCTGCAGTTTGGTTAACTGTGGGGAGCTTGGGTAGGGTTAAGAGGTGACAAGTCTTAGAAAATCTATCCACCACCACCAGAATTACCATGTTTCCCTGAGACTGAGGCAAGCCTGTGACGAAATCCAGGGAGATGTGAGACGATGGATGTCTCGGGATAGGCAGTGGGTGCAATAAGCCATGAGAGTGAGCTCTTGCCTCCTTGTACTGGGCGCGCACTGGACAGGCCAAGACAAAGGCCCGAAAGTCTCTCTGTAACTTGGGCCACCAAAACTTCCTCTGAACCAGCTTGCAGGTTCTAGTGGTTCCCGGGTGTCCGGAGGGGAGAGAAGCATGTGCCCACTGCAAGACCTCAGAGCGCATACAGTTAGGGACAAAGAGACGCCCTACAGGGCCATAACCTGGATCAGGCTGTTGCTGTTGGGCTCTCCTGACGGCTGTCTCAATATCCCACTGGATGGGGGCTATCACCCTGGATGTGGGGAGGATGGGTTCTGGGCAGGACTCCCTCTCAGGTGGCTCAAACTGCCTCGAGAGTGCATCTGGCTTGAGATTTTTGGAACCTGGGGCGATAAGAGAATGAAATCAAACCGGTTAAAAAAGAGGGCCCAACGGGCTTGTCGTGAGTTTAACCTCTTGGCATCCCAAATGTAGGTGAGATTTCGATGGTCCGTCCAGATGAGGAATGGGTGTTTGACCCCCTCAAGCCAGTGCCTCCACTCCTCCAATGCCATCTTAATGGCCAACAACTCCCGGTTCCCAATATCATCATTTCTCTGTGTAGAGGTAAGATGGTGAGAGAAAAAAGCACATGGGTGAAACTTATAATCCCTCTTACACTTCTGTGACAAGACCGCTCCTACCCCCACATCTGAGGCATCCACCTCCAGGAAGAAGGGCAGCTCTGGGTCTGGAAGAGTTAAAATGGGGGCAGATGTGAAGCGTTGTTTCAGTGTATTGAAGGAATGGTCAGCTCCGCTGGTCCACATGAATGGACTGTTAGACTTCTTTGTGAGTGAGGAGAGGGGCTCTGCAACAGAACTAAAATTTCTTATAAACCTCCTATAGAAATTAGAGAACCCCAGAAAGCGCTGTACCTGCTTGACTGAAGTGTGTCGAAGCCAGTCCAAGACTGCTCGGATCTTGCCAGGATCCATCTGGAGGCTGCCCTTGGACACATGGAAGCCGAGAAATGAATGAATGAATGAATGAATGAGGCATTTATATAGCGCTTTATTGTGTATTGTTGTACACCCAAAGCGCTTTACAATCATATAGGGGGTCTCTCCTCAACCACCACCAGTGTGCAGCATCCACTTGGATGATGCGACGGCAGCCACAGGACAACGGCGCCAGTGCGCTCACCACACACCAGCTACTGGTGGAGAGGAGAGAGAGATAGAGCCAATCAAGTGGTCACTCAATCAATTATTGGGAGGCCATGATTGACAAGGGCCAGTGGAGGGAATTTGGCCAGGACAATGAGACAGCTGGGACATGGAATTCACTTTTCTCCAGCTTAACAAAGAACTTGTGCTTCAGCAGCTGGGCCAAGACCTGTCTGACATGCTGAATGTGTTCTTGGAGGTTGCGGGAGAATATCAGAATATCATCCGAGTAAACAAACACAAATATATTAAGCATCTCTCTGAGAACATCATTAATAAAGGCCTGAAAGACAGCTGGAGCATTAACCAGGCCGAATGGCATTACCTGGTACTCATAGTGGCCTGTCGGGGTATTAAACGCAGTCTTCCATTCGTCCCCCTCCCGGATCCTGACAAGATGGTATGCATTCCGAAGGTCTAGTTTGGTAAAGATGGTGGCCCCCTGCAGGATCTCAAAAGCTGTAGTCATAAGTGGGAGGGGGTAACAATTTTTGATTGTGATGTTATTTAAGCCTAGATAATCAATACAAGGTCTGAGACTACCATCCTCCTTTTCAACGAGGTGATAGTGCCATCTGGAGGAGCGGAGAGACTAAAGTTCATAATACAAGCGCCATCTGTATTTCTGGAGGGAACATGACATAAAGGGCTCAAGGAGAGTGACCCCTGCAGGCCAGGATGAAAACAGCAATGCAGAGATGAACCCATTACACCTGAATGTTCATCTCGTATTAGATTGTTATTTAGACTGTATTTTATTTCTTGGCAAATGTTGCATCATGTTTTTCAGACACGTTGAGCTTGTTTCTCTTTCTGCAGAAGCGTGATAAAGGTCAAGTTCTGTTCGACAAAGTCTGCGAACATCTCAATCTTCTGGAGAGAGATTACTTTGGGGTCACTTTCCGTGATGTGGAGAATCAGAAGGTACAGTTACGTTCATATCGATTCAGTGAAGCTTTGAACACTGACTCAGTGAAGCTTTGAACACTGACTCAGTGAAGCTTTGAACACTGACTCAGTGAAGCTTTGAACACTGATTCAGTGAAGCTTTGAACACTGACTCAGTGAAGCTTTGAACACTGACTCAGTGAAGCTTTGAACACTGATTCAGTGAAGCTTTGAACACTGACTCAGTGAAGCTTTGAACACTGACTCAGTGAAGCTTTGAACACTGACTCAGTGAAGCTTTGAACACTGACTCAGTGAAGCTTTGAACACTGATTCAGTGAAGCTTTGAATACTGATTCTTGAACACTGATTCAGTGAAGCTTTGAACACTGAAGCTTTGAAAACTGACTCAGTGAAGCTTTGAACACTGACTCAGTGAAGCTTTGAACACTGATTCAGTGAAGCTTTGAACACTGATTCAGTGAGTCGTGACTCATCTGAACACTTCGTTTCAGAACTGGCTGGATCCTGCCAAAGACATGAAGAAGCAGATCAGAGGTGAATCGCTCTGGTAATAAACATCTGTTCGATCCGTGTGTTCTCCGTTCGAGCGACTGACTGTGTTTGTGATGGTTTAATGTTTCAGGCGTCGCCTGGAATTTCTCTTTCAATGTGAAGTTTTACCCCCCCGAGCCGGCGCTGCTTTCTGAAGACATCACCAGGTCAGCACGCAAAACTGAGAGAAGCATGCGCACATTTTAATATAATACATTATAATGCTTTTATCATGCATTTTAAAGCAGAACAATGTGTAAAAATATATCAGGAAAATATATAGCTAAGATAAATATTTCATAAATATATAGTTTAGTTATATATTTGTCTTTGGCTTCTCATACGACAAAATTACACACAACACAAAAAAATTATAAAAATTCCACAAAGAGTTGCCTACCTTTCATTTAATATTTTATTTACCCTTGAATATATTTTAGTCCTGAATATATTTAGTAATATATTTTTAATCAAATTTGTTTATTTATTCATATAATTTTTTAACAAAACTTTTAAGTGAGAATAAAAAAATATATATATTTTTTATGCTGTTCTGTTTTTCTGGTTCATTGAAGTGAAGCTCTGTTTTTATTAATATTTCTAATCGATTTTTATTTTCATTTTTTATTTAATTTTTGTTATTGTTTTGGTAATATTGTTGTGTGTTTTTGTCATTTTTAGTAGTGTGTGTTTTTTAAATAATTGTCTGTATAGCTATATAGTTTTTATTAAAATTTTAGTAATTTTAGCACATCAGTTTAAACTGAAATGCCTCGACCGCTTGCTGAAATAAAAAGTGTTTTATATATTTACTTTCAAGTAACAATTTTTTTAATGGTTTTAATTTTAATTAATTTTAATTAAATAAATTCAATAAAATTTTATAATTAATACATTAAATAATTAATTTTGATTTTCAGTTTTAGTTAACTATAATAACCCTGCTGGTACATTTTGTATTATATTGATTTTTTTTTAGATTAAACAAAATATGTTTTGGAAAATATATATTTGTATATTTACAATATCTTTGATAAGTTTATCCAGATACAGGTGAAATATCAGTGATGGAAAAATAAATGTCTGTCTGTGTGTGTGTCTGTGTCTGTGTGTGTGTGTGTGTGTGTGTGTGTGTGTTGTGTCTGTGTCTGTGTCTGTGTGTGTGAGTGTGTGTGTGTGTGTGTTGTGTCTGTGTCTGTGTCTGTGTCTGTGTGTGTGTGTGTGTGTGTTGTGTTGTGTGTGTCTGTGTCTGTGTGTGTGTGTGTGTGTGTGTCTGTGTCTGTGTCTCTGTGTGTGTGTGTGTGTCTGCTGTGTGTGTGTGTGTGATGTGTCTGTTGTGTGTGTGTGTTCTGTGTCTGTTCTGTGTGTGTGTGTGTGTGTGTGTGTGTGTCTGTGTCTGTGTCTGTGTGTGTGTGTGTGTGTGTCGTGTGTGTGTGTGTGTGTGTGTGTGTGTCTGTGTCTGTGTCTGTGTCTGTGTGTGTGTGTGTGTGTGTGTGTGTCTGTGTCTGTGTCTGTGTCTGTGTGTGTGTGTGTGTGTGTGTGTGTGTGTGTCTCTGTGTCTGTGTCTGTGTGTGTGTGTGTGTGTTGTGTCTGTGTGTCTGTGTGTGTGTCTGTGTGTGTTCTGTGTCGTGTGTGTGTGTGTGTGTGTGTGTGTGTGTGTGTGTCTGTGTGTGTGTGTGTGTCTGTGTGTGTGTGTGTGTGTGTGTCTGTGTTGTGTGCTGTGTTGTGTGTGTGTTGTGTGTGTCTGTGTCTGTGTCTGTGTCTGTGTTGTGTGTGTGTGTGTGTGTGTCTGTGTGTGTGTGTGTGTGTGTCTGTGTCTGTGTGTGTGTGTGTGTGTGTCTGTGTCTGTGTCTGTGTGTGTGTGTGTGTGTCTGTTGTGTGTGTGTGTTGTCTGTGTGTCTGTGTGTGTGTCTGTCTCTGTCTCTGTCTCTGTGTGTGTGTGTGTGTGTGTGTGTTGTGCTGTTCTGTGTCGTGTCTGTTGTGTGTGTGTGTGTCTGTGTGTGTGTGTGTGTCTGTGTCTGTCGCTCTGTGTCTGTGTCTGCTGTGGTGTGTGTGTGTGTGTGTCGTGTGTCTGTGTCTGTCTGTGTCTGTCTGTGTGTTGTGTGTCTGTGTCTGTGTGTGTGTGTGTGTGTGTGTGTGTGTGTTGTGTTCTGTCTGTTCTGTGTGTGTGTGTGTGTGTTTGTGTGTGTGTGTGTGTGCTGTGTGTGTTTCTGGAGATATTACCTGTGTTTACAGCTGAGGGATGATATCGTATCGGGTCGTCTGCCGTGTTCGTTCGCCACTCACACAGTTCTGGGTTCGTATACGGTTCAGTCGGAGCTGGGCGATCATGACCCGGACGAGTACGGCTCCGACTACATCAGCGAGTTTCGTTTCGCGCCTCATCAGACCAAAGAGATGGAGGAGAAGATCATGGACCTGCACAAGAACTACAAGTGAATCTCGTTCTGTTTCTTCATGTGATTTCTCACTGATTCAGTGGTTAGGTTAGGTTTAGGAAGTTTAATGTGAATGATTTCAGACTTTCTGACGCGGTGTGTGTTTGTGTTTCTCAGAGGAATGACGCCGGCTGAAGCTGAGATGCATTTTCTGGAGAATGTAAAGAAACTGTCTATGTATGGAGTCGACCTTCATCATGCAAAGGTACACTAACACACACACACACTCTCTCTCACACACACACACACACACACACACACACACACACACACACACACACACGATTGCGTTTCATTTGGTCTAATGGACTCTCTCATAGGCGATCAATGGATTCTTATACGACACACTGTGTTGCACACTACACCTACACCATCACACACTAAAAACATTCACCCACACAGGAACTGTGTGCCACTCTTCAGATTTCAACAAAAACACCATTATTATGTTTTCTTCACAGCACTTTTGAAATCTCACTGGAGCGACATAAGGCCCAGATGTCCTCATAAAAACACACAATAATCCACACACTCCAGTCCACATAACACTCTGCAAACCTACACACAATGCATTGAGGTTTACAAATTATGTGTTCATAATACTCACATAACACCTCGGCTGATACAGTGCATCACACTCACACACACACTTGACACTATACAGCAGCACACGTATAAACGAACATTCTCCAGCAAATGAACGTGTTCAATTATGTGTCTAATGAGCCTCAGTTATCTACATCATGATGATTTTTCCTCAATGTTGGAGTCTCATCAATGAAATGTTGCACGTGTGTTTCAGAGACATCTAAAATAACATCGACAATGTGCACAACGGTGCAGTCCACATTAAAGGAACAGTTCAAACCTACACAAATAGAACATTTTTGTTGGAAAATGATGGCTCATATTCAGTTAAAACATCTTAATCAGGATAGTGTCAGTTTTGTCTTCATCAGATATCAGAATATATTTATGTGTTTGAGAAGTTTGGAATGGGTTCCTCAACGTTATAAACAAACATTCTTCCAGCAACATCAACAGAATATTAATCGAGGTTATCTGGTAAATAATAATGCTCTCAAAATAATTTTTACATCATTCGTGGAGTTTTATCCTCAAATGATTCAGTTCATCTAATGTTTTTAAAGTGTTGCTACTTTGTTTCAGAACTCAAAAGTAACATTCCGACAATGTTTTGAGAACGATACAATGGAAAGTTTCTCAACGTTATAAACAAACATTCTTCCAGCAACATTAACAGAATATTAGTTCAAAGTTATCTGGTTAATAATAATGCTCTCAAAATGTTATTCATACATCATTCGTGGAATTTTTCCTCAAATGTTTCAGTTCATCTAATGTTTTTTAAATGTTGCTACTTTGTTTCAGAACATTCAAAAGTAACATTCCGACAATGTTTGCAAAATGATACAATGGAATGTTTCTTAATGTTCATATAACCAAGAAAAAAAACATTCTTGGTGGTCAAATCCTAAACACAACATTCTTAGAACATTTTTGTTGGATGGAATTATGAATTATGAACTCATATTTTAGTTAAAAGCATCTTAATGCTGGATTTGTGTCAGCTTTTGTCTTCTCCAGATGTTAACTGATGGACTGGAGTGCTGTGGATTATTGTGATGTTTTTATCAGACTCTCATTCTGACGGCACCCATTCACTTCCATTGCTGAGACACTGATGCAGTGATGCATTTCTACATACCTGATGAAGAAACAAACTCATCCTGATAAGCATAGTTTCATTTTTGTCTGAACTATTCCTTTAATAAATCAATTTTCTATTCTCTAAGTGACTGAGTAATAATGTTTTGCATGTAAATGTGCGTCTGTATTCTCACACACACACAGACTGACAGCCTTTCAGACACTCTCAGTGATGAATAACACATTAATAATCAGTGTTTGGTGTTCAGTGTTAATCGTTGTCATTGTTTCTGATGTCAGTCGATCTGTCAGATGTTCAGCTCTCTGTCAGAATGAATCTGATTCTGCTTCGGGCCGTTCAACAATCAACCGTCACAAACCAGATAGAGACAAACACACACATGACCGAGAGCTTGGGTGGGTTTTTATAGCAAAGATGTGACCAAATAATAAATATACAGTAGTTGGGGATGAAGTCAATGAATTTAAGAATTCAAGAATCATTTCTGAATATTGGCAGAACGTGTCGTATCAGACTTTTTTTAGTATTTTATAATCAACATATTTTGGTAACACTTTACAATAAGGTCCCATTAGTTAATGCATTAACTAATATTATCTAACAATGCACAGTAGATTTGTTACAGTATCTTTCTTAACATTAGTTAATAAAAATGCAACTGTTAGTTCATGTTAGCCGAGGTTAAGTAGTAAATAATAATATATAGTGCTGTCAAATGATTAATCGCATCTAAAATAAGTTTTTGTGTACATAATATATGAGTGTGTACTGTGTATATGTATTATGTATATATAAATACACACACATGCATGTATATATTTAAGAAAAATGTTATATTTGTATATTAAATATATTTTTATATAATATAAATTTCATATTTTCAAAATCTATACTGTGTGAGTGTGTATTTATATATACATAATAAATATACACAGTACACACATATATTATGTACACAAAAACTTATTTTAGATGTGATTAATTGTTTGACAGCACTAATAATACACAATATTTGATTTTAATAACGTATCAGTAAATGTCGGAATTAACTTGAACTAAGATTAATAAATGCTTTAGAAGATTAAACTTAAAGTTGCATCTTATGTTGATCTTGAATCAGATTTATATCAGTTTATATACTGTAATTCAATTGATTTTGCTAATAAAGCATGCCTTAATTTCCTCTCGAGGCCGTTTGAATCCATCGTGTTGTGATAATACGGCTGGTTTAACTGGATTCGGTGAATGTGGAAGCTCTTCTGCCGATATTCACACACAGATGATGTTTCATATCATCTATCATCTCATGTAGTCGTTAAACAGAATAACAGCAGACACACAGTTGAAGCATGAACGTGACGTTCGGTTAGATCAGCCGCTCTTCTCTTCTTCCCCTCTTACTGATGATCTAGTTGATAGGACGATTCTTTCACTGCTTTTCTCCAGCTAAAGGAGAGGTAAGATGCCTTCGTGTATATGTGTGTGTGTGTGTGTGTGTTCTCTGTGTGTCTTTGTGCATGACCATGAGCTGAAGTCATTGTCTAAGCAAAGACTGTTTGTTGAGAACCTCCTTCTGTTTCATGCTCATATATCTCAGTAGAAGCTCTCAGGAGAGTCGAACCCGTTCACCATGAGCGCCTGTGGATCCAACCCTGCCTATAGAAGAGAAAAATCACACTTTAAATGGATCGCTCACCCAAAATGGATCATTCTGTCTTCATTTGCGCACCCTCGTGTCGTTTATTTCTTCAGTTAGAGATACACTATATTGCCAAAAGTATTGGCACCCCCTTCTAATGAACAGGTACTTTAGTAATTCCCAAGAGTACAAATCTTAATGTTAAAGCATATAATGATATTCTAGGAAATTGTGTGCTTCTAATATTATAGCAACAGTTTGGACTCTTTTCTATTCTAACATGACAATGTCTCTGTGTATAAGACAAGGTTCAAAAAGAAAATGATTGATTGAGTCAGTGTGGAAGAACTTGACTGGTCTGCATAAAACCAAGTCCTAATCCTAGTTTAACACCTCTGGTGTGACTGTAAATGCAGACCTTGAGACAAAAACTCATCACCAAACACCAATGACTTGTACATACACTATAGAGACAAAAGTATTGGCACCCCCTTCTTTAGAACAGATGCTCTTCCAAATCTGTGGCAACAACGATGGGAACATAATTCATGTATTTTAAAATTGTATTTCATCTCTGTAGCAAAAGTTTTGTAAGTGTCTAAAATGACTGAACCCATATGTACAAGTCATTGGTGTTTGGTGATGAGTTTTTGGCTCAAGGTCTGCATTTACAGTCACACCAGAGGTGTTAAACTGGGATTAGGACTTGGTTTTATGCAGACCAGTCAAGTTCTTCCACACTGACTGAATCAATCATTTTCTTTTCAGTCAAACCTGTTCATTAGAAGGGGGTGCCAATACTTTTGGCAATATAGTGTATTTTGAAGAATGTTGGGAACCAAACAACTTTGGACTCCATTGACTTTCACTGTATGGACAGAAAAGAATATATTCTGAGAAATGTCCATTGAGTGAAAGCCAATGTGGTCTAAAGTTGTTTGGTTCCCAGTGTTCTTCAAGAATATCTGCTTTTGTGTTCCACAGTAGAAAAGAAAGCCAAACAGGTTTGGAACAACATCAGGATGAATAAATGATGAAAAACTGGTAGTGTTATTGCTTTACAATCTCAGCTATTTCTCAGAGACGCCAATAAGATAAAATTCTCTTCTCCTGAGAAAAAGACCCCACGTGTCTCCTCTAGGCTTTCAGAAAAGATCTCAATACTGTCTCAAACTGTGCTCAGATTTGGAAAGATAGCAATCAAAAGTCGGAGATCTCATTATTAACTCGGTATTTCTCATTAAATTATCTGAGCTGCTCCACATACATTTTAGAAGAAATCCTGAGCAAACCTTGAGCCGTACAGTTTTCTTCTGAGCAAGTTTTGAAGCTTCATCCTTGTTCGTGACCCAGTTTCCTATAGCAGACCTGCTCAAAATACCCACTAGAGATGTGAATTGTGCCATTTTCCCCACAATCCCTGTTGATTCTTGTGTGATGTGATGTATTCAAATGCATTTTCGTAGAAAACGAGCTCCATAGATGGTTCTAGAAGTGCTCGACGTCTGTTCTCACATCTGATGCTCTTCAGAAGTATTTCAGTTCATTGGGTTTCAATAGCATTACACATGCGAGATTGTGAATGGAGATAATGACTGAAAATACCTGCTTCACTTCCGCCTCTCAGAGGTTCAGATGAGAAGATGGATCCACTTTCAGTTTACCGCACAAACACATGAGAACATCACAGTATCTCTCTCTGTTCCTCTCAGGCCTAAAGGCTTCCACTCATTCATTTAGAAACCACGTGTTTGTTTGTGCATGAGTGTGTGATGATGATTGGCACCTCTCTAATCCAATGGTTGGTCAGGATTCAGAGGGGGTGGAGATCATGTTGGGCGTGTGTTCCTCCGGGCTCCTCATCTACCGCGACAGACTTCGCATCAACCGCTTCGCCTGGCCCAAAGTCCTCAAGATCTCCTACAAACGCAATAACTTCTACATCAAGATCCGTCCAGGCGAGGTGAGAACACCATCACGTCTTCTCCAGAAGACCTTCACAGTTTTGGTGAAGCTTGCTGACAAATGAACGTTTGTTTGTCTCTAGTTTGAGCAGTTTGAAAGCACGATAGGCTTTAAACTACCCAACCACAGAGCGGCCAAGAGACTGTGGAAGGTTTGTGTGGAGCATCACACGTTCTTCAGGTCTGTAGAGGTTCATGTGCTTCTCTATGTTCGCTGTGTTCTGTGGTAATCATGGTTTGCATCTCCACAGGTTGGTTTCTCCAGAGACTCCGCCTAAGAAGTTCCTCACACTGGGTTCTAAGTTCCGCTTCAGCGGCAGAACTCAGGCTCAGACCCGACGGGCCAGTTCCCAGATCGTCCGCCCGGCGCCGTACTTCGAGCGTTCCACCAGCAAGCGCTACACGATGTCACGGAGTCTGGATGGAGGTTTGTTTGCTTTTGTTTCTCTTTTCAAGTGCATTATGGAATGAGCTTAATTAGTTACGGGATGATCTTGGCAAGGATTTTCTATCTATCTGTCTGTCTGTCTGTCTGTCTGTCTGTCTGTCGTCTGTCTGTTTGTCTGTCTGTATGTTTGTCTGCTGTCTGTATGTTTGTCTGTCTGTCTGTCTGTCGTCTGTCTGTTTGTCTGTATGTCTGTCTGCTGTCTGTATGTTTGTTTGTCTGTCTGTCTGTCTGTCGTCTGTCTGTTTGTCTGTCTGTATGTTTGTCTGCTGTCTGTATGTTTGTCTGCTGTCTGTCTGTCGTCTGTCTGTTTGTTTGTCTGTATGTTTGTCTGCTGTCTGTATGTTTGTTTGTCTGTCTGTCTGTCGTCTGTCTGTATGTTTGTCTGCTGTCTGTCTGTCGTCTGTCTGTTTGTCTGTCTGTATGTTTGTCTGTCTGTCTGTCTGTCTGTCGTCTGTCTGTTTGTCTGTCTGTATGTTTGTCTGCTGTCTGTCTGTCGTCTGTCTGTCTGTCTGCCTGTATGTTTGTCTGTCTGTCTGTCTGTCGTCTGTCTGTTTGTCTGTCTGTATGTTTGTCTGCTGTCTGTCTGTCGTCTGTCTGTTTGTCTGTCTGTATGTTTGTCTGCTGTCTGTCTGTCGTCTGTCTGTTTGTCTGTCTGTATGTTTGTCTGTCTGTCTGTCTGTCTGTCGTCTGTCTGTCGTCTGTCTGTTTGTCTGTCTGTATGTTTGTCTGTCTGTCGTCTGTCTGTCTGTTTGTCTGTATGTTTGTCTGCTGTCTGTATGTTTGTTTGTCTGTCTGTCTGTCTGTCTGTCTGTCTGTCGTCTGTCTGTTTGTCTGTCTGTATGTTTGTCTGTCTGTCGTCTGTCTGTTTGTCTGTCTGTCTGTCGTCTGTCTGTATGTTTGTCTGCTGTCTGTCTGTCGTCTGTCTGTCTGTTTGTCTGTCTGTATGTTTGTCTGTCTGTCGTCTGTCTGTCTGTTTGTCTGTATGTTTGTCTGCTGTCTGTATGTTTGTTTGTCTGTCTGTCTGTCTGTCTGTCTGTCTGTCGTCTGTCTGTTTGTCTGTCTGTATGTTTGTCTGCTGTCTGTATGTTTGTCTGTCTGTCTGTCGTCTGTCTGTATGTTTGTCTGCTGTCTGTCTGTCGTCTGTCTGTCTGTTTGTCTGTCTGTATGTTTGTCTGCTGTCTGTCTGTCGTCTGTCTGTCTGTCTGTCTGTCTGTTTGTATGTTTGTCTGTATGTTTGTCTCAATGTATGTTTGTCTGTCTGTATGTATGTCTGTCGTCTGTCTGTTTGTCTGTATGTTTGTCTGCTGTCTGTATGTTTTTCTGTCTGCTCTCTGTCTGTCTGTCTGTCTCTGTCTGTCTGTATGTCTGTCGTCTGTCTGTTTGTCTGTATGTTTGTCTGTCGTCTGTCTGTTTGTCTGTCTGCTGTCTGTCTGTATGTTTGTCGTCTGTATGTCTGTCGTCTGTATGTTTGTCTGTCTGTCGTCTGTCTGTTTTAATGTATGTTTGTCTGTCTGTCATCTGTTTGTCTTTCAGTATGTCAGTATATCTATCTGTCGTTTGTCTGTGTGTGTGTGTGTGTGTGTGTGTCTGTCTGTCTGAGGGTCTGTATGTTTGTCTGTCATCTGTTTGTTTCTCAGTATGTCAATATGTCTGTCTGTCTGTCTGTCAGATATTTAATATAAGCTGTTTTTTCTTTGAAACTTTAGCAAAATTAATGATATACTGTATAGTTGTCGTGATATCAAATGGCTCATGTTTGTCTTGTTCGTCTGACGTCATCATCTGATTGAGTCTCACTGGAGTTTGAGTGTCTGCCATCTGCTTTGCTGGACCTGTTTGCTCTGCTCATCCTCAGTATCAGTCATTAGCAGACGTCTGTTTTCTCTGAACAGCCCGGCTTTATTTTCTCTTCCCTTGTGAACGAGTTTTCAGACAGAAGCGAGGCTCATTAACCTGTAATCTCGGCTCCTGAGGCCTGGAACGCGTTTGTTTCATTTCCTGCTTCTGGTTTAATTTGAGAGTTTCTGTTGTGTTGCAGCATAAAGCCGGCGGTCTCAGAGCGCATTACTGCACTGTGCTGCATGTGAATACTAACACACATGATTCACAGAATGAATGGATGTGTTCAGTGTAGAGAGTGTGCTGCATCTTTAATGATCTCTTCTCGTTAAACGTCTGATTAAATTAATCAGACATCATCATGATGGGTTTCTATACTTAAGGTAGAAAAATAATTGACAACTAGTAGTTAGAGAATACTCATTATCTGGATAATAAGTGTTTAGTACAGTGACCTTATAAAGTATTTGTACACTTCAGTCACACATAAATGTCTGAATGTCACTGCATCAGATATATTTGTTTGTGTTTAATTAGTGGATGATGTTGTAATTAATGGGATTCTCTCTATCTGTGGTTCCTCTGAACATCTACTAAAATTCACCAAAACACCAGCCGATTCAAACCAGTGTCATTTTACTATTATACACTATACTATTACATATTTACTCAGGATACTATTAATTTTTTTTTAATGTTTTGAATTATTTTTCATTTTTTATATTTTCATTTTACAACCCCAAATCAGAAAAAGTTGGGACAGTATGGAAAACGCAAATAAAAAAAGAAAGTAGTGATTTCTAAATTTACTTTGACTTGTATTTCATTGCAGACAATATGAACACAAAATATTTCATGTTTTGTCTGGTCAACTTCATGTCATTTGTAAATATACATCCTTTCCTGTCATTCAGACCTGCAACACATTACAAAAAAAGTTGGGACAGTAAAGCATTTACCACTTTGTAATGTTGCCATTCCTTTTCACAACACTTAAAAGACGTTTAGGGACTGAAGCCACCAAGTGATGAAGTGTTTCAGGTGTAATTTTGTCCCATTCTTCCTGCAAACAAGTCTTAAGGTGGGCAACAGTACGGGGTCTTCGTTGTCGCATTTTGCGCTTCAAAATGCGCCACACATTCTCTATTGGAGACAGGTCGGGACTGCAGGCAGGCCAGTCAAGTACCCGTGCCCTCTTCCTCCGCAGCCAGGACTTTGTAATGTGTGCAGAATGTGGTTTTGCATTGTCTTGTTGAAATATGCATGGACGTCCCTGGAAAAGATGTCTTCTTGAAGGCAGCATATTGTGCTCCAAAATCTCTATGTACTTTTCAGCATTAATGGTGCCATCACAGAAGTGCAAGTTACCTTTGCCAAGGGCACTGACACAACCCCATACCATGACAGACCCTGGCTTTTGGACTTGTTGCTGGTAACAGTCTGGATGATCCTTTTCTTCTTTGGTCCGGAGCACACGGCGTCCATTCCTCCCAAAAAATACCTGAAATACTGATTCATCTGACCACAGTACACGTTTCCACTGTGTGATGGTCCATCCCAGATGCCTCCGAGCCCAGAGAAGTCGACGGCGCTTCTGGACACTGTTAACATAGGGCTTCCTTTTGGCACAGTACAGTTTTAACTGGCATTTGTGGATGTAACTACGTATTGTGGTACTTGACAAAGGCTTGCCAAAGTAGTCCTGAGCCCATGTGGTGATATCGCTTATAGATGAATGACGATTATTGATGCAGTGAGGGATCGGAGATCACGGTTGTTCAGCTTAGGCTTGTGCCCTTGTCCTTTACGCACTGAAATTCCTCCAGATTCCTTGAAGCTTTTAATTATGTTATGCACTGTTGAAGGTGAAATATCCAAATCTCTTCCTATCTTTCTTTGAGGAACATTGTTTTTAAACATTTCAATAATTTTCTCACGTATTTGTTGGCAAACTGGCGATCCTCTTCCCATCTTTGCTCCTAAAGGACTAGACCTTTCTTGGATGCTGCTTTTGTACCAAATCATAATTACAATCACCTGTTGACATCAACTGTTTCAAATCACATCATTATTTAACCAATTTACCTCATTACTAGCCCTAAATTGCTCCTGTCCCAACTTTTTTTGGAATGTGTTGCAGGTCTGAATGACAGGAAAGGATGTATATTTACAAATGACATGAAGTTGACCAGACAAAACATGAAATATTTTGTGTTCATATTGTCTGCAATGAAATACAAGTCAAAGTAAATTTAGAAATCACTACTTTCTTTTTTTATTTGCGTTTTCCATACTGTCCCAACTTTTTCTGATTTGGGGTTGTAAATTTAATTAAAGTTTTAGGAATTTTGTTGTTTTTGTCATTTTTTTTTTTTTTTTTTTAAATGTGTCTATATAATGTTATTATTAATTTTTAAACCACTTTCAGAGGTTAATGTATATTTCTGCATGTGATCTAGTCTGATGTGTGCGTTAGTGTCTGTGATGCTGTGTTTGCTCAGTGTGTGTGTGTGTGTGTGTGTGTGTGTGTGAGTGTGTGTGTGTGTGAGTGTGTGTGTGTGTGTGTGTGTGTGTGTGTGTGTGTGTGATGTGTGTGTGTGTGTGTGTGTGTGTGTGTGTGTGTGTGTGTGTGTGTGTGTGAGTGTGTGTGTGTGTGTGTGTGTGTGTGTGTGTGTAGAGAGTGTGGTGTGTGTGTGTGTGTGTGTGTGTGTGTGTGTGTGTGTGTGTGTGTGTGAATCTCATTAATCTAATCTAATTAATGGGATTCTCTCTATCTGTGGTTCCTCTGAACATCTACTAAAAATCACCAAAACACCAGCCGATTCAAACCAGTGTCATTTTAGTATCATTGAGATACTATTATATATATATTTTAAAATGTTTTGAATTATTTTACATTTTTTGTATTTTCATTTTAAATTTTAATTAGTTTTAGGATTTGTTTTGTTTTTGTAATTTTTATAATTTTAGTTTTTTTAAAAATGTATCTATATAATGTTCATTAATTTTTATTTCAGTTTTAGTTTTAGTTATTTTGTGCCGCAAGTTGTAATAAAATGACATTTTGCTTTGGCAACTAGCTGAAATAAATTAATTTTTAATAATATATATTTTTTAATTTTATTTCAGTTAACATTTACTTTATTTAAAACATTTTATATGTGTAGTTTTAGCTTATTATACTAACCCTGATTCCAACACATTGAGACTTCACACATAATGAAGAAACGTGATGTTAGTGAAGAGACACAATCCTGTAGATACAGACACTCAGGGGCCGACTTAGTGATTTGGGGGCCCTAAGCAAATTCCAGGTATGGGGCCCCAACACAATAACTATGTGCTCTTTTATGCCCAACCCTTATTTTGCTCACTCGCTCTCATGGTTTATAGTTTATTTATCCCTTCACAACCAGTAAATAGTCAACCCGATGCTGTTCTAAAGCCATATTACGCTACTTTATTATTTTTTTCGGATCACAAACGATGATAAAAACTTGCATTTGTGCAATTAATAAATTGTAAACTTTTTCTGTCCTTTAACTAACATGAAATTATCCCTTGCAACTCCATATTCCAAGTGTTCTGAAGGCATACGGTAGGGTTTGCGAGAAACAAATCGAAAATGTAATCTATTATTAAAATACGAAAATCTCCATTCATCGCATTCGTGCATTTATACAAGTGTGCGGCAGATCGCACGCCTAGGGAAAGCGAAAATTTTGAAACATCAAGACAAATACAATTATGACTTGAAACGCAATACTTTCTGTACTGAGATGAATATCTCTGTTCTGAGACAGTAATATACAGCCTAGAATCCCTCATATAATCACTATAAGCTGTCACTTACTTTCACGTTCGGTCTAACGACGTTCCGTTAATAAGCTCTCTACACCAGGGGTTTCAACCTGTGGGGCGCGCCCCCCCAGGGGGGGCGCCAGTACCTGTCAAGGGGGGCGCGAGCATCAATTAATTCAGAGACATTGCCTTGAAGATTTATGAATACGAGCTTTCGAATCTTAAGCTAGGGGGCAATCTGACTCCCGCTGTTAGGCGACAGTGAGAATGGTGTAAAATGATTTACGGTTAGTCGTGTCAGAAATCCAACCACGGATTGGCATGTTGTTATCTCAGAAACAGGCTCAGCCATCACATTGAATCAGGTAAACTGGTTATATATTTATGTTCCAGTATAATTACGCACGCTATACCAGGCAGGGGTGGTTCTAAACCCTTTTTAGGTGGGTTTCAGCCCCCCAAAACTATCTTAACGATCAGGCCAGTGCTGCTTCCTCAAGAAAGTTTTTAATTCTCACGTGTTTTAAGTCTTGTCAATTTAAACAATAAAGTAATTTTAAGCCCAAGACATCTCAACGCGGTACTCACGCGCTGTGATAGAGCGTTTCTGCACGCACAGATAGCCTTCTGAGACAGCAGGTGAACACCAGTGGCTGTCTTGAGGAGTATCCTCGTAAGCACAGTCGGTTGTTTCAAGTGAACGTAAACAGTAAAGTAAATATCAAATGTACATCAGTATAACGGATCCGTGCATTTCTTATGTAAATAATGTTAATCAAAAAGAGCAAAAGAAAAATCATTTTTCTTAAGGAAAGGGGGAGGGGGGCGTGAGTGAAATTAGACAAATGTCCTAAAAGGTTGAAAACCCCTGCTCTACACTACACAACGAATCCCTTATTTACATCGTATCTACACTTTGTTATAATGAGAGGATTCCTGAACTCAGCAAACTCTGCATTTTGAGCGGTGAGTGGACTCTTAAACACTTCTGGTCATTGCAGCAGATATGTCTGTGATTGGCTGCATTGTTCAACGCTGCGAATATGTTTTGGCAATATCAGGTGTGGCCCCCTGAGTCCCCGGGGCCCTAAGCGGCCGCTTACCTCGCCTATTGGTTAAATCCGCCCCTGCAGACACTGATGAAAGACATTCAGACTTTTATAAATGTGACTGAGGTGAATAGACACTTTCTATTAGAGGTTAATGTATATTTCTGCATGTGATCTACTCTGACGTGTGTGTTAGTGTCTGTGATGCTGTGTTTGCTCAGATGTGTGTGTGTGTGAATCTCCTCAGCTCAGCGGACGCCAGTCAACACAGCGAATGTAAATGGCACTAGACCAACAGGTAGAGACGTTTCTCTGTATCCCTGACGCTTGTAGATACAGAAGCCTCTCCGTCTGCTTGTTTGATAGTTTGAGGTTGCGTGTGCATGCGGCAGGCATGCGCTGGTGCTCTAGCGCGCTTCTGCTTCAGACGCCTTTGATTTTGCACAAGCTGTGGCTGCGTTGTTTTACAATCATTGAGATACTAATAGTTTTATTAATATTTTAAATTCGTTTTTATTATATATTTTATGTTTTCATTTTTATCCTAGTTAAAGTTTTAGTAATTTTGTTGTGTGGTTTTGACATTTTTATTATTATTATTATTTTATATACCGTATGTTGATGTAGTTTTTATTAATTTTATTTCAGTTTTAGTTTTAGTTATTATCAGTTAAAAAAATTTTAATGAGAAATGTTGCTTTGGCAACTAGTTGAAATAATGTTTTTATTTTATTAGATTACTTTTTATTATGTTTTAATATTGATATTTAATAAGATTATTTCATATATTTTACACTAATAATAATTAATGTATATTAATAATTATTTTATTAATAATTTTTAGATGAATTTCATTGTTTTAAAGTTTTAGTAATTTTGTTGTGGTTTTGACATTTTTATTATTATTATTATTTTATATACTGTATGTTGATGTGGTTTTTATTAATTTTATTTCAGTTTTAGTTTTAGTTATTATTAGTTAAAAAAATTTAAATGAGAAATGTTGCTTTGGCAACTAGCTGAAATTGTTTTTATTTTATTAAATTACTTTATTTTTTAATATGAGTACTTAATATTTAATACTAAGTTAATAATTATATTAGACTGTTTCATATATTTTATACTAATCATAATTAATGTATATTAATAAAAAAAAAAAAATTATTAAAAAAAAAAAAAAAAAAAATTATTAGTAATTTTATTTAGTGATTTTATTTCAGTTAGTAACTTTAATAACCCTGTCGGATGGCTGTGTTTGTGAATGTCTCTAACAGTCTGGTTAAAATAAGACAAAGTGTTTCTTCTTTCTGGGTTTTATGAGTCTGTATCTCTTCTCACTGAAACATCATTATGTGTGCATTATTGTTCTGTGTTATTGATTGATGCAAAACTGAGGAAAACTAGCTCTGCATCACTTAACCAGCATCATGTTCAGACTCAGTTCTTCTGTAGAAATCACTCAATATTGTACCGCGGTACACTCATCAGTAATTACAGCTTCTTTAGAGCTTTTAGAGCAACAAACCGTGAATCATTTCTTTTGTAAACTTTGTGTGAAAAATTGACTTTGCAAACTTCCAGAAGTTAAAAGCACCATATCCAAAAACATTCCATTTATATTCCCTGAGCTCTGCTTAGATTAGATTCAGCTTTATTGTCATTGTGCGGAGTATAAGTACAAAAACGGTGAAATGCAGCAATGCACCAGAAACAGTCATTTTAATTTGTCCTTAATCGTTACCTAGCTTCTCTTTGATGATTATAATAAACTTGTTCTCATAAACGACCTCTGTAATGACTGACTAACATCTTCACATGTAACTGAATGGACATACTTGCTGTGTGTGTGTGTGTGTGTGTGTGTGTGTGTGTGTGTGTGTGTGTGTGTTTGCTGCCATTATGAACTAATGAGCTCATGCATATGACATCACAACCATGAATATTCATGATTTCCTAATAGTTTAGTTGATTAAATGTGTTTGGAGAGAACAAAAAATCTGGATTTATAAACGATATATAATGCTGTAGTTGATGTACTGCACTCTTAAAATTAAAGGCATTGATGCATTGATCCATGAGGAACATTTAACAGCCATAGAATCATTCTATTGAAGGTTCTTTAGATTATTAAAAAGTTATTTACATTAAGAAAACATGGTTCTTTTAAGATCTGTTTAAAGAAAGATTTTTTGTTGAATCAAAAATCACTGCAAAAACAAACTTTAGGAACCATTATTTTTAACAATGTGTGTAAATAATATTATATTTTAAGTAAACTATCAAAAACAATAGTAAAGATGCAGAATAAAATAATTCTGCAGTCTTAATTCAGTGATATAATGCAGGCTGTGTTTGTTGTACTGAATGCAGATGCAGCACTGACGTCTGTGTGTGTGTGTGTGTGTGTGTAGAGATGGGTACGGCCTTGTACGGTGCGGCCAAAGGCATTGCCATGAGTGACCTCATCACCACGGTAACGCCGGAGAAGAAAGTGGAGGAGACACGCGAGGAGGAGACTCAACCATTGCTGGTGGAGAGTGTGTCGGTGCTGGAGGAAGAGGACGAGACCACGAGAGCCACGGAACCATCGCTGCCGAGCCCAATGACACCGGTCCGACAGGATACACGGGTAAAGAAACACTAACTAATGCTAACTAACCCACCGGCACCCGGCCCGACAGGATACACGGGTAAACTAACCCTAACTAATGCTAACTTACCCACCGGCCCGACAGGACACACGGGTAAACTAACCCTAACTAATGCTAACTTACCCACCGGCCCGACAGGACACACGGGTAAACTAACCCTAACTAATGCTAACTAACCCACCGGCCCGACAGGACACACGGGTAAACTAACCCTAACTAATGCTAACTTACCCACCGACTCCGGCCCGACAGGACATGCGGGTAAGCTAACGCTAACTAACCCACTGACACCGGGCTCAACAGGACACGGATAACTAACCCACAGACACTGGCCCGACAGGAGACACGGGTAAACAAAGAAGACACGGGACATGAAACAAACCCTAACTAACCCACTGGCACCATTAGTTTACACGAGTAAACTAACCCTAACTAACACTAACTAACCCACCGACTACGGCCTGACAGGACAACTAATGCTAACTTACCCACCGGCCCGACAGGACACACGGGTAAACTAACCCTAACTAATGCTAACTAACCCACCGGCCCGACAGTGGGTAAACAAACCCTAACTAACCCACTGGCACCATTAGTTTACACGAGTAAACTAACCCTAACTAACACTAACTAACCCACCGACTACGGCCTGACAGGACAACTAATGCTAACTTACCCACCGGCCCGACAGGACACACGGGTAAACTAACCCTAACTAATGCTAACTAACCCACCGGCCCGACAGGACACACGGGTAAACTAACCCTAACTAATGGAGGAGACAGGAGAACACGGGTAACTAATGCTAACTTACCCACCGGCCCGACAGGACACACGGGTAAACTAACCCTAACTAATGCTAACTAACCCACCGGCCCGACAGGACACACGGGTAAACTAACCCTAACTAATGCTAACTTACCCACCGACTCCGGCCCGACAGGACATGCGGGTAAGCTAACGCTAACTAACCCACTGACACCGGGCTCAACAGGACACGGATAACTAACCCACAGACACTGGCCCGACAGGAGACACGGGTAAACAAACCCTAACTAAGGCTAACTAACCCACCGACACCGGCCCGACAGGAGACAGCGGGTAAACAAAACACTAACTAATGCTAACTAACCCACCGACACCGGCCTGACAGGACACATGGGTAAACTAACGTTAACTAACCCACCGACACTGGCCCGACAGAACACACAGGTAAACTAACCCTAACTAACGCTAACTAATACACCGACACCGGCCCAACAGGACACACGGGTAAACAAACCCTTACTAACACTAACTAACCCACCGAGACCGGCCCGACAGGACACATGGGTAAACAAACCCTAACTAACACTAACTAACCCACCGACTCCGGCCTGACAGGACACACGGGTAAACAAACCCTTACTAACACTAACTAACCCACCGACACTGGCCCGACAGGACACACGGGTAAACAAACCCTAACTAACCCACTGGCACCATTAGTTTACACGAGTAAACTAACCCTAACTAACACTAACTAACCCACCGACTACGGCCTGACAGGACACATGGGTAAACAAACCCTAACTAACACTAACTAACCTACTGACACTGGCCCGACAGGACACATGGGTAAACAAACACTAACTAACCCACCAACACCATTAGTTTACACGTGTAAACTAACACTAACTAACACTAACTAACCCACCGACTCCGGCCTGACAGGACACACGGGTAAACAAACCCTTACTAACACTAACTAACCCACCGACACTGGCCCGACAGGACACACGGGTAAACAAACCCTAACTAACCCACTGGCACCATTAGTTTACACGAGTAAACTAACCCTAACTAACACTAACTAACCCACCGACTACGGCCTGACAGGACACATGGGTAAACAAACCCTAACTAACACTAACTAACCTACTGACACTGGCCCGACAGGACACATGGGTAAACAAACACTAACTAACCCACCAACACCATTAGTTTACACGTGTAAACTAACACTAACTAACCCACCGACACCGTCCCGACAGGACACATAGGTAAACTAACCCTAACTAACAGCTCTGCTTCTCTGTCTGTTCATGCTTTCGCTGGATCAGACTGATTTCACAGACACTGCTGTCGATGGAGACTTAACAGCCACCGAGGTTTGTGATCAGAGCTGGACTCAAATCAAGCAGAAAAACAAGAATGCAATGAACGAGTGCAGTAATTAGATTGCTCATTAAGATACGGCAGGGCTGTCAATGTCCTTATTAAACTTTAATCTGATAATGACCAATAATCATAATTGTTTTTCTAGAGATGGAAACATTAAGCCTGTGATGTTAATGAGTTTAGCCTCCTGTTGATCCCAAACGTCTCATTCCTTCATATCAGCGTTTACTCTCATGTGTCATAATTTCATATGCTTTATGTGTCTTTTGTGCAGTCGGATCAGGAGGACGAATCTGAAGCAAAGACGCAGGTGAGATTCAACAGTCTGTACTTAAATATTAAAACACTTATACTCTGTAAATATGATTTTTCAAAGTTGTAAATAAAGATTATTAGAGTATGTTTTATTTTAGCCTTTCTGCTTCGGTATTTGCTATTTATTTGTAACTATTTGTGAAATTTACTAGTGATTTCTGACTGATTTTTTTTAAAAAATAAATCCATATAATTTTTTTAGTGTACATTGATTTAGAAAAATGGTGTACAAACAATTTTCACTCAGAAATAACTTGTAAATTTCACAAAGAATCAGCAAGTAACACTCTGAATTAAATGTGAATTTTTGAAATTGTATTTTCATACTTTTATTAACCTTTTTATTAATTGTTTTATATAAAAAAAATTAGCTTAGAGCACAAAAGCAGTCATAAGTAACACAGGTATATTTGTAGCAATAGACAACAATACATTGTATGGGTCAAAATTATACATTTCTCTTTTATGACAAAAATCATTAGGATATTAAGATCATGTTCCATGAAGATATTTAGTAAATTTCCTACCGTAAATATATCAAAACTTAATTTTTGATTAGTAATATGCATTGCTAAGAACTTCATTTGAACAACTTTAAAGGTGATTTTCTCAATATTTAGATTTTTTGCACCCTCAGATTCCAGATTTACAAATATTATCCTATCATAACAAACCATACATCAATGGAAAGATTATTTATTCAGCTTTCAGATGATGTATAAATATCAATTATGACTGGTTTTGTGGTCCAGGGTCACAAATATAATTTACCTACAATAAAATCCCATAAAAGTGCAAAAAATATGAAATTAATTTCATTGAAATAAAAACCATGGTAACGGCACCAGAGCCTGAAGTAGGGATTAGTGTTGTCACGGTACCAAAATCTCTGTATTCGGTACCGATACCAGTGAAGAACCACGGTTCTCAGTACCAAAGAAAAACACAAAAACATGCTAATTAAAAAACACACTTTTTATTAATAAAGTCAAACAAAAAGAAAATGTACAAAAGTCAATGCCATTCTTTATACTTATTTAAAATTGTGTTTCAAGTAATAAAAGTATGAAAAACAGATAACAAGTTTCACCCAAATTTAATTTGTCTTTTAATTAATTCAATTTAAACACATTTTATTTTTAGTAAATAAAGGGGATTTACTACAGTATTAAAATTAAAACATGGAAGAAATAATGTGAGATTATTTCTTAAAAATAAAGTTTTATTAATTTCATTCAACAGTAGTAGAATCACGTACATTCTAGTAAATAATAGTAATATAGCTATTTCTTTAATAAGTTAAACAGGACTTTTATTTTGACGGGTTGCCGAGTAAAGTTCTGTGTGTATATGATATGACTAGTTTTACTCAAATGAAATGGTAAAATGCTGGTTTTGATCAGTTTTGGAGATATTGTTGATGTATTTATGTCTTCATTGAGACGTCAGACGCTGAAATCACGCGCTCTGTGTTTGTAGTAAACAAAACCCTGCTCCATTCACACAGAGACACATGCAGGATTCAGATTCACATCAGATACTAGTCCAGATCACCATTTGATTTAAGTGACCTGCTTTTGATTAATGCATCCAAACTTTGACAAACTCCGTGATATTACACGTTAAATTCTGTTTTTATGACTGGATTCCGAGATTCCGTCTGCGTTCTCTGCATCAGAATTCATTCATCATAGGGCCGTACGGGTCAAGAACCGGGTTGACCGGGTACCCGGTAGCACTTGGAAAAACCTGGTACCGTGACGTTTTCATTTTTTTAGTACCGACTTGGTACCGAAGTACCGGGTCT
>CM041807.1:40652878-40660378 GCA_023376895.1 Aspiorhynchus laticeps
GCACGGCGTGGTCCGGCAGAACCTCCAGAAGATAAACTCACCGGATCTCAAGAGGGTTTGCAGATCAGCAGAGCTTATGAGTCCAGTAAGATGCGTCTCCGCTCTCCGCTCCGATCTCCGGCGGATCTCAGCAGAACGTCTCCGACGGCTCGAGTGGTAGGATTTCTCCACGTCTCGCTTCTCCTCGGCCTGGCTTTGAGATCTCAGACACACCTGAAGCCAGAGCTCCACACGCGCTCCTGATTTGAGTTCAGTTGTTTTGGTCTGACACAAATCCCTTCGGCTGAAATTTGCTGTCGCTGTTTGTTGTTTTGAGGCTCTTCCCACCGACCCTGAGAGCAGGAGCCCGTTTTCTTCATTGTTTTAGAGAATGCCGTTGCTTTGCTTTAGTCACGACTGAGGAACGGCAGCATCTTTGTTTTGCGCTCTGGCTGCTGCTGCTGGATATGAGGGTTTATTCATAAGAGAGTCTCTTTTATCTTCAGAGATCATGAGTCAAATGGCTGTGGAAGGGCTTCGTTATAAACAAGATAACTTCAAGCTTTTAAAACTTTTTTAAACATTCTGGTCTGGCTTTATCAAGCCAACTTCAAAGTTTGTCACAATATCAAGCCAACTTCAAAGTTTGTCACAATATCAAGCCAACTTCAAAATTTGTCACAATATCAAGCCAACTTCAAAGTTTGTCACAATATCAAGCCAACTTCAAAATTTGTCACAATATCAAGCCAACTTCAAAATTTGTCACAATATCAAGCCAACTTCAAAATTTGTCACAATATCAAACCAACTTCAAAATTTGTCACAATATCAAGCCAACTTCAAAATTTGTCACAATATCAAGCCAACTTCAAAATTTGTCACAATATCAAGCCAACTTCAAAATTTGTCACAATATCAAACCAACTTCAAAATTTGTCACAATATCAAGCCAACTTCAAAATTTGTCACAATATCAAGCCAACTTCAAAATTTGTCACAATATCAAGCCAACTTCAAAATTTGTCAAAATATCAAGCCAACTTCAAATTTGTCACAATATCAAAGCCAACTTCAAAATTTGTCACAATATCAAGCCAACTTCAAAATTTGTCACAATATCAAGCCAACTTCAAAGTTTGTCACAATATCAAACCAACTTCAAAATTTGTCACAATATATCAAGCCAACTTCAAAGTTTGTCACAATACTTCTGGTCTAGCTTTATCAAGCCAACTTCAAAGTTTGTCACAATATTGTGGTCTGGCTTTATCAAGCCAACTTCAAAGTTTGTCACAAATATCAAGCCAACTTCAAAGTTTGTCACAATATTCTGGTCTGGCTTTATCAAGCCAACTTCAAAGTTTGTCACAATACTCTGGTCTGGCTTTATCAAGCCAACTTCAAAGTTTGTCACAATATTCTGGTCTGGCTTTATCAAGCCAACTTCAAAGTTTGTCACAATACTCTGGTCTGGCTTTATCAAGCCAACTTCAAAGTTTGTCACAATATTGTGGTCTAGCTTTATCAAGCCAACTTCAAAGTTTGTCACAATATCAAGCCAACTTCAAAGTTTGTCACAATATTCTGGTCTAGCTTTATCAAGCCAACTTCAAAGTTTGTCACAATACTTCTGGTCTGGCTTTATCAAGCCAACTTCAAAGTTTGTCACAATATTCTGGTCTAGCTTTATCAAGCCAACTTCAAAGTTTGTCACAATATCAAGCCAACTTCAAAGTTTGTCACAATATTCTGGTCTAGCTTTATCAAGCCAACTTCAAAGTTTGTCACAATATTCTGGTCTAGGCTTTATCAAGCCAACTTCAAAATTTGTCACAATATTCTGGTCTAGCTTTATCAAGCCAACTTCAAAGTTTGTCACAATATTCTGGTCTAGCTTTATCAAGCCAACTTCAAAATTTGTCACAATATTCTGGTCTAGCTTTATCAAGCCAACTTCAAAATTTGTCACAATATCAAGCCAACTTCAAAATTTGTCACAATATCAAGCCAACTTCAAAATTTGTCTCAATATTCTGGTCTGCTTTATCAAGCCAACTTCAAAGTTTGTCACAATATTCTGGTCTAGCTTTATCAAGCCAACTTCAAAGTTTGTCACAATATTCTGGTCTGGCTTTATCAAGCCAACTTCAAAGTTTGTCACAATATTCTGGTCTAGCTTTATCAAGCCAACTTCAAAATTTGTCACAATATTCTGGTCTAGCTTTATCAAGCCAACTTCAAAATTTGTCACAATATTCTGGTCTAGCTTTATCAAGCCAACTTCAAAATTTGTCACAATATTCTGGTCTAGCTTTATCAAGCCAACTTCAAAGTTTGTCACAATATCAAGCCAACTTCAAAGTTTGTCACAATATTCTGGTCTAGCTTTATCAAGCCAACTTCAAAGTTTGTCACAATATTCTGGTCTAGGCTTTATCAAGCCAACTTCAAAGTTTGTCACAATATTCTGGTCTAGCTTTATCAAGCCAACTTCAAAGTTTGTCTCAATATTCTGGTCTAGCTTTATCAAGCCAACTTCAAAATTTGTCACAATATTCTGGTCTGGCTTTATCAAGCCAACTTCAAAGTTTGTCTCAATATTCTGGTCTAGCTTTATCATGCCAACTTCAAAATTTGTCACAATATTCTGGTCTAGGCTTTATCAAGCCAACTTCAAAGTTTGTCACAATATTCTGGTCTAGGCTTTATCAAGCCAACTTCAAAGTTTGTCACAATATTCTGGTCTAGCTTTATCAAGCCAGACTTCAAAAGTTTGTCACAATATTCTGGTCTAGGCTTTATCAAGCCAACTTCAAAGTTTGTCACAATATTCTGGTCTATCGGCTTGGTATCAGCGCCACCTACTGGACAAACATATAAATCACATTATCGTTCTCGGTAACCTTCATCGGCTGGTGTAGCGCTCCTACTGGACAAACGATATAAATAACATTTGTTCATCGTAACCTTCCATCGGCTTGGTCTCAGCGCCTCCTACTGGACAAACGATACTAATAACATTATCGTTCATCGTAACCTTCCATCGGCTTGGTCTAGCGCCTCCTATCATGGACAAACATATAATAATTATCGTTCGTCACAATATTCTGGTCTAGCTTTATCAAGCCGACTTCAAAATTTGTCACAATATTCTGGTCTAGCTTTATCAAGCCCACCTACTCAAAATTTGTACACAATAACATTATCGTTCGTCGTCTAGCTTTATCAAGCCACCTACTGGACAAACTGATATAAATAACATTATCGTTCGTCGTAACCTTCCATCGGCTTGGTGTCAGCGCCACCTACTGGACAAACGATATAAATTACATTATCGTTCGTCGTAACCTTCCATCGGCTCTGGTGTCTAGCGCCACCTACTGGACAAACGATATAAATAACATTATCGTTCGTCGTAACCTTCCATCGGCTTGGTGTCAGCGCCTCCTACTGGACAAACGATATAAATAACATTATCGTTCATCGTAACCTTCCATCGGCTTGGTGTCAGCGCCTCCTACTGGACAAACAGATATAAATAACATTATCGTTCATCGTGAACCTGGTCACATCGAACTTGTGTGTCAGCGCCTGCCTACTGGACAAATTCGATCAATAAAATTACATTATCGTTCAGTCGTAACCTTCCATCGGCTTGGTGTCAGCGCCACCTACTGGACAAACGATATAAATAACATTATCGTTTGTCGTAACCTAGCTGGCTCGGATGTTATGCACTAGGCAGTATATTAGGCACGTGCCTATGCTCGCTCGTCCTTAGGGTTAGCGCAGCCTGCTACAACACAATGAAGATATATAATACGTTTTGTTATGACTATGGAGCTATCTAGCAACAGTGCGTAAGAACCATTAGTTCAACCCCATGAAGACATGTGACGCAACATGAAAACAAGCAATAGGGTAAATAAATTATCTACAATGTCCTTAGTGTCGGATGTTCCATCTTAAAATTATGTACGAGAAATAATTCATCGCTTGTAACCTTCTCACTTTCTCTCAGTTCGCACACACAGTACAGAAACTTCACTCGCTTACACAACAACGTTTGGAGAAACGATGGACGTAGAAACTTTGTTGTTCAGCGCTGCCCTGCAAATTCATCAATGGGGCCAAAATTAGTTTCGCAGCTGAAAAGCTACATCGACAGCTCTCAGACTTCAGTAGGAGGTACTTGAAGCAGTTCAACTTAAAAATTTGCTATTAGTAGACGCTGCTGCTGAGAGACGCACAGACGCAGGTATATTCACACGCGCTTAATCTCTCTCTCTCTAATAAGTGCGTTAGACTGCATTAGCCTGCATATCAATGGCTCAATCCTCTGTTATTAGCTCTAAAATGACGTTTTGGAATTTGCAAAGGAAGGTTTATGAGGTGCGTAAGAAATTAGTTCAACACACATGAGATTTCAGGACGGAAACATGAAAAAAGTCTTGAAATAATAATCTGAACAATGTCTTGAGGTGTGGATGTGACTCCAGGCCGTTAAAATTATTAGAGAAATAATTCACTCCTGAAGTGGTAATGTGGCCACGACGTCGTTCTCTGTTCTCAAATAAATTAAGAACTTAAATTGATCTTTACTGACTGAATGCAAGCGCTTATTGCGATAGAAAACGAATGTAACGGTTACGAAATATTTTTGTTTGCTGGGATGGTAATATTATATATTAATAGGGAAGTGGGGGCCCAAAATTTAGTTTTGCCTATGTCACGATAAGAGGTAAATCCGGCCCTGGTCGTAACCTTCCATCGGCTTGGTGTCAGCGCCACCTAATGGACAAACGATATAAATTACATTATCGTTCGTCGTAACCTTCCATCGGCTTGGTGTCAGCGCCACCTACTGGACAAACGATATAAATAACATTATCGTTCGTCGTAACCTTCCATCGGCTTGGTGTTAGTGCCACCTACTGGACAAACGATATAAATAACATTATCGTTCGTCGTAACCTTCCATCGGCTTGGTGTCAGCGCCACCTACTGGACAAACGATATAAATTACATTATCGTTCATCGTAACCTTCCATCGGCTTGGTGTCAGCGCCACCTACTGGACAAACGATATAAATTACATTATCGTTCATCGTAACCTTCCATCGGCTTGGTGTTAGCGCCACCTACTGGACAAACGATATAAATAACATTATCGTTCATCGTAACCTTCCATCGGCTTGGTGTCAGCGCCACCTGCTGGACAAACGATATAAATAACATTATTGTTCATCATAACCTTCGAGCTGCTTAAATCCTTCTCTGACCGAACCGATCCGCTCACTCTCACTGTTTGCATGTCACTGGTGTGTTTGACTCAGAAAGGATTCATGCAGCTGTATTTCCAGCCTTTAGGGGAGACAACTCTGATTTTAAGTTGAAAAATGCATTTTTTTAAATAATTGCATTCATTTGATTTCTCTTGTAAATTATAAAGTGAATTATTTGCACAATGCATATACAGTGCAGCAGGTGTTCTCTTATGAATAAGCCCTAAATGAGACCCTTCACTCCCTGTGTGTGTGTGTGTGTGTGTGTTGTAGTGTGTGTGCGTTTTTGTGACAAATGAGGACATAAATGTGTATAATGACACAGGTATGACAGGTATTACAAGGTGAAGGTGATTTATGAGGACATTGACCCATGTCCCCACTTTTCAAAACGCTTATAAATCATACAGAGTGAGTTTTTTGGGGAAAGTATAAATGCACACAGTCTCCTGTGAGGGCTAAGTTTAGGTGTAGGGTAGGTGTAGGACAATATCACATACAGTTTGTACAGTATATAAACCATTACGCCTATGGGATGTCCCCACTTTTCACAAAAACAAACGTGTGTGTGAGTGTGTGTTTGTAGTGAAACAAGTGTGTGTGTGTGTGTGTGTGTGTGTGTGTGTGTGTGTGTGTGTGTGTGTGTGAGTGTGTGTGTGTGTGTGTGTGTGTGTGTGTGTGAGTGTGAGTGTGAGTGTGAGTGTGTGTGTGTGTGTGTGTGTGTGTGTGTGTGTAACGCTGTGTGTCTCTCTGTGTTCAGCCTAAGCCCAGTTTTGATGAGATGTCTCCTGAGCTCACGGCGCTCTTGCAGTCCACTCACAGCTGGGCTCCGTCTGCGTCTGCGTCTCCGATCTCACAGACGATCGTGTTACACAAGGTGCAGCTCTGAAGAAACTCTAGAAATGCGTCTGTTCTCGATCAGACTTGTGTCTGTCAGACATCATGTCATTTCAGCTCTGCTCTGATTATGACAAATCATTTATAAAGATCTATTCCTTCATTTGGTCTCGAGGCTCGTTTTCAGAGACGGAATAAGGAGGGAAAAAACTTCCTCTCAAGGTTTCAGTCAAACACCTTAGAGATGCTTCTCTGTAAAGCTGATTTAGATCAATATTGATCGTGAAACGCATTTCATAAATGAAGTAAATGGACTTTAAGAAGTGTTGATATTATGCTTAGTATTTTTGTCTTGTTTTCTGTTTGAAATTAGATTATTTTGCTTGTTCTAAGCAAAAAACTCTCTTAATTTTGACTTGTTTTTTCTGAAAACAAGACAATAATTTTTACTCGTCTAGAAAATCCTTCTTGATTTAAGATTGTTTAGATATCTGGGCTGGAAACAAGACAAAAAATCTAAGTACGAAAAGCATTTTTTTGCAGTGTACTGTACTAACTAAACAATATAAAATCTGCTAATTCAGTTTTTGTTGTTGATTCTGTTTGGTTATTGCCTGTTGGTCATATATTCTGTATTTCTGTGTCAGTCATCAGAGAGTCCCGAGAGTCATCCGTCTGAAGAAGAGGATCAGCAGCAGCAGCAGCCTCAGGTACCTGAGCCTCCAGAGGGCCCCTGGGAGCCTGCGGTGTATTATCAAGCATGTGTTGCGTGTGTGGAGCCGCTGAGCTCAGTGCGGGCCCTCGACGAGTCTGACGACGACTCCAGCGACTCCAGCAGTGTAAACTCAGCTAACTTCTCCGGGCCCCTCACACACACGGGCCCCGCGAGGGCCGGGCCCCACAGCGACAGCGAGTCTGGAGGAGAGAGCTTCTCTCTGTCCACTGATGATGATGATGATGAGCTGTCGCCCAATAGGAGCCCCTCCGAGCAGAGGGGTGTGGCTGAGGGTCACAGTGGGGAGGTAGAACTGACCGCCGGTTTAGAGGTGACCTTATGACCTCATGACCTCGTGACCCAGTGACCCCGAACCTGAAACCCCAGAACATCCGCCCTCTCCTTACTAGTGCCGGCGTATAGTGTGTTTGTGACCGTTCTCAGACCAACAACGAGCTTCTTATGAGAAGATTCAGTTTTCACAACACGTGTGTGTGTGTGTGAGTGCGTGTGTGTGTGTGAGAGCGTGTGTGTGTGTGTGTGTGTGAGTGTGAGTGTGTGTGTGTGTGTGTGTGTGTGAGTGAGTGAGTGAGTGTGAGTGAGTGTGTGTGTGTGTGTGTGTGTGGAGTGTGTGTGAGTGAGTGTGTGTGTGTGTGTGTGTGAGTGAGTGTAGTGTGTGGT
>CM041807.1:40665378-40675378 GCA_023376895.1 Aspiorhynchus laticeps
GTGAGTGAGTGAGTGAGTGTGTGTGTGTGTGAGTGAGTGAGTGAGTGTGTGTGTGTGATAGAGTGAGTGAGTGTGTGTGTGATAGAGTGAGTGAGTGAGTGAGTGAGTGAGAGAGTGAGAGAGTGTGTGTGTGTGATAGAGTGAGTGAGTGAGTGTGTGAGAGTGAGTGTGTGTGTGTGTGATAGAGTGAGTGAGTGAGTGTGTGAGAGTGAGTGTGTGTGTGTGTGATAGTGAGTGAGTGTGTGTGTGATAGAGTGAGTGAGTGAGTGAGTGAGTGAGAGAGAGAGAGAGTGTGTGTGTGTGTGTGTGTGTGTGTGTGTGTGTGAGAGAGTGAGTGAGTGAGTGAGTGAGTGAGTGAGTGAGTGAGTGAGTGAGTATGTGTGTGTGTGTGTGAGTGAGTGAGTGAGTGAGTGAGTGAGTGAGTGAGTGTGAGTGAGTGAGTGAGTGAGTGAGTGGGTGTGAGTGAGTGAGTGTGTGTCAGTGAGTGTGTGTGTGAGAGAGAGAGAGAGTGTGTGTGTGTGTGTGTGTGTGTGTGTGTGTGTGTGTGTGTGTGTGTGTGTGTGTGTGTGTGAGACCAAATGTCCCCACAAGGATAGTAACACCTGAAATTTTTGACATTGTGGGGGGAGTGGCCTGCGGGAAAAAAATTATTAAAAATAGTAAATGATGTTTATCTGAAAGTGTAAGAATGCAAGCAGGTTTTCTGTAAGGGGTAGGTTTAGGGGATAGAAAATATTGTTTGCTCAGTATAAAAGTAATAGAAGTCTATGGACAGTCCCCACAATTCACAGAAACAAACGTGTGTGTGTGTGTCTGTGTGTGTGTGTGTGTGTGTGTGTGTCTGTGTCTGTGTCTGTGTGTGTGTGTGTGGGTCTGTGTGTGTGTGTGTGTGTGTGTGTGTGTGTGTCTGTGTCTGTGTCTGTGTCTGTGTGTGTGTGTGTGTGTGTGTGTGTGTGTGTGTGTGTGTGTGTGTGTGTGTGTGTTTCACAGACGGTGAAGGGTGGTATCTCAGAAACACGGATTGAGAAGAGAATCGTGATCTCAGGAGATGCAGACATCGATCATGACGAGGTGAGACCTTCACTGACTCTTTAATACGCTTCCTTCAGGGTCATTCTATCAAATGCTGCTGTTTCCGGACTTTTAAAGAAATTCAAGGATGATTATTCTTTCAGGTCAGTTTATGGTGAATTTCATGCTGATATTTCTACAAAAGACATCATGGTAATAATGTTGACATTTAAAGATCATCCTCTAAACAAACATAAAACATAGGAGGAATATTGTAATATAAGACATTTAACTTGTGCTTTAAGAGTTTACCTCCTGGAAGAAAGATCAAAATATTAAATAAAAATAAATAAATATATTACAGGAGTTGCTGGATTTTAGTTCAGAAAAATGACTGTATTATCGTAACATACTAAAAGTTGATCAGCTGATGATTTGTTTACAGATGGTGACTGTGGATTTGTAGAATGATCCTGTATGAACTCTAATGACTGGATTCAGCAGTTTGCATCAATTTTTATCATAATTGTGATAGCAGTAGTTGGGGGTGTGGCCTGTGATGTTGATGTGTGTTGAGGGGCGTGACCTGTGATTGTGAAGTGTGTGTTGGGGCGTGGCCTGTGATGGTGTGGTTGTTGAGGGGCGTGGCTTGTGATTGTGTGTTGGGGGTATGGCCTCTGATTGTGTGTGTGTTGAGGGGCGTGGTCTATGATGGTGTGGGTGTTGAGTGGCGTGGGTGTGATGGTGTGTGTGTGTTGAGGGGTGTGGCCTGTGATGATGATGTTGGTGTGTGTTGGGGGCGTGGCCTGTGATGGAGTGTGGGTTTTGAGTGGCATGGGTGTGATGTTGTGTGTGTGTGTGTGTGTGTGTGTTGAGGGGTGTGGCCTGTGATGGAGTGTGGGTGTTGGGGCATGGCCTGTGATGGTGTGGTTGTTGAGGGGCGTGGCTTGTGACTGTGTGTTGGGGGTATGGCCTCTGATGGTGTGTGTGTGTGTTGAGAGGCTTGGTCTATGATGGTGATGTGAGTGTTGAGTGGTGTGGCCTGTGATGATGATGTTGGTGTGTGTTGGGGGCATGGCCTGTGATGGAGTGTGGGTTTTGAGTGGCGTGGGTGAGATGGTTTGTGTGTGTGTGTGTGTTGGGGGTGTGGCCTGTGGTGATGGTGTGGGTGTTGAGGGGCGTGGCCTGTGATGATGATGTGTGTTGAGGGGCGTGGCCTGTGATTGTGATGCGTGTGTTGGGTGCGTGCCTGTGATGAAGTGTGGGTGTTGAGTGGCATGGGTGTGTGTGTGTGTGTTTGTGTGTGTGTTGGGGCGTGGCCTGTGCTGATGGTGTGAGTTGAGGGGCGTGGCCTGTGATGATGATGATGATGTGTTGGGGCGTGGCCTGTTGTGATGTTGTGTGTTGAGGGGCGTGGCCTGTGATGATGATGTTGGTGTGTGTTGGGGCATGGCCTGTGATGGAGTGTGGGTTTTGAGTGGCGTGGGTTAGATGGTTTGTGTGTGTGTGTTGGGGGTGTGGCCTGTGGTGATGGTGTGGGTGTTGAGGGGCGTGGCCTGTGATGATGATGATGATGTGTGTTGAAGGGCGTGGCCTGTGATTGTGATGCGTGTTTTGGGTGCGTGCCTGTGATGAAGTGTGGGTGTTGAGTGGCATGGGTGTGTGTGTGTGTGTGTGTGTGTGTTGGGGCGTGGCCTGTGCTGATGGTGTGAGTTGAGGGGCGTGGCCTGTGATGATGATGATGTGTTGGGGGGGGTGGCCTGTGATGGTGATGTGTGTTGGGGCGTGGCCTGTGATGGTGATGTGTGTGTTGGGGTGTGTGGCCTGTGATGGTGATGTGTGTTGGGGTGTGTGGCCTGTGATGGTGATGTGTGTGCTGGGGGCGTGGCCTGTGATGGTGATGTGTGTGTTGGGGTGTGTGGCCTGTGATGGTGATGTGTGTGCTGGGGGCGTGACTTGTGATGGTGATGTGTGTGTTGGGGGGTGTGGCCTGTGATGGTGATGTGTGTGCTGGGGCGTGGCCTGTGATGGTGATGTGTGTGTTGGGGATGTGGCCTGTGATGGTGATGTGTGTGTTGGGGTGTGTGGCCTATGATGGTGATGTGTGTGCTGGGGGCATGGCCTGTGATGGTGATGTGTGTGTTGGGGTGTGTGGCCTGTGATGGTGATGTGTGTGCTTTGGGCGTGGCCTGTGATGGTGATATGTGTGTTGGGGGGTGTGGCCTGTGATGGTGATGTGTGTGTTGGGGTGTGTGGCCTGTGATGGTGATGTGTGTGCTGGGGGCATGGCTTGTGATGGTGATGTGTGTGTTGGGTGTGTGGCCTGTGATGGTGATGTGTGTGCTGGGGGCGTGGCCTGTGATGGTGATGTGTGTGTTGGGGTGTGTGGCCTGTGATGGTGATGTGTGTGCTGGGGGCGTGGCTTGTGATGGTGATGTGTGTGTTGGGGTGTGTGGCCTGTGATGGTGATGTGTGTGCTGGGGGCGTGGCTTGTGATGGTGATGTGTGTGTTGGGGGGTGTGGCCTGTGATGGTGATGTGTGTGTTGGGGTGTGTGGCCTGTGATGGTGATGTGTGTTGGGGGCCTGGCCTGTGATGGTGATGTGTGTGTTGGGGTGTGTGGCCTGTGATGGTGATGTGTGTGCTGGGGGCGTGGCCTGTGATGGTGATGTGTGTGTTGGGGTGTGTGGCCTGTGATGGTGATGTGTGTGCTGGGGGCGTGGCTTGTGATGGTGATGTGTGTGTTGGGGTGTGTGGCCTGTGATGGTGATGTGTGTGCTGGGGGCGTGGCCTGTGATGGTGATGTGTGTGTTGGGGGTGTGGCCTGTGATGGTGATGTGTGTGTTGGGGTGTGTGGCCTGTGATGGTGATGTGTGTTGGGGGCCTGGCCTGTGATGGTGATGTGTGTGTTGGGGTGTGTGGCCTGTGATGGTGATGTGTGTGTTGGGGTGTCTGGCCTGTGATGGAGATGTGTGTGTTGGGGGTGTGGCCTGTGATGGTGATGTGTGTGCTGGGGGCGTGGCCTGTGATAGTGATGTGTGTGTTGGGGATGTGGCCTGTGATGACGATGTGGTGTCACTGTGGGTCAGGCTCTGGCTCAGGCCATTAAAGAGGCTAAAGAACAACATCCCGACATGTCAGTGACCAAAGTGGTGGTGCATAAAGAGACGGAGATCACGCCGGAGGAGTGATGCAGGTAAGACCACAGCCAATCACAGCTTGAGTAGGCTTGGCTGACTGCGAGCTGATTGGCTGCTGTGCTGCGCTTTGGAGCGCTGCTATTGGCTGCTGTTCTAACACTGGTGCCGCTTTGGCTGTTTACATCTGCGGACATCTGACTGCTGCTTTCAGAGTGTGAACTAACTACTCACACCTCTAACAGAATGACATGATAATCGTCTGTGTGAGATCAGGAGCAGATGTGGTTGATCACACTGCATGCTGCTGGTAGAGAGCGGTACTGCAGATCATCTCCATGAGTCATGTGACCACATGATGACGCTCACTGAGATTAATAGTGTTGACTAACTGTTTACTAATCTGGGCATCCACCCAGAGTTAAATAGCAACAACCCAGGACATCATAGCAACCACATAGGAACATCCCAGAACACCATAGTAACTAACCATAACACCAGAGCAACCACACAGCAACTGGCCTAGAGATCACACTAGCAACACCCAGAACAACCCTAGCAACTACATAGTAACCACCCAGAACACCTTAACAACCACATAGAACACCATAGCAACCCTAGCAACCACCCAGAACAACAAAGCAACCCTAACGACCACATAGTAACCCCCCATGACACCCTAGCAACCAACCAGAACACCACCAGAGCCCTAAAAACCGTTCAGAATACCCTAACAACCAACCAGAACACCAAAACAACCCTAACGACCACACAGTAACCACCCAGAACATCCTAGCAACCAACCAGAACACCACAACAATCCTATCAACCATCCAGAACACCCTAACAACCAACCAGAACACCAAAACAAACCTAACAACCACATAGTAATGACCCAGAACACCCTAGCAACTAACCACAAAACCATAGCAACCCTAGCAACCACACAGAACAACAAAACAATCCTAGCAACCACATAGTAACCACCCATAACACCCTAGCAACCAACCAGAACACCAAAACAACCCTAACAACCACATAGTAACCACCCAGAACACTCTAGCAACTAACCAGAACACCATAGCAACCCTAGCAACTACATAGAACAACAAAACAACCCTAGTAACCACATAGTAACCACTCTTAACACCCTAGCAACCAACCAGAACACCACAACAACCCTAGAAACCGTCCAGAACACCAAAACAAACCTAGCAACCACATAGTAACCACCCATGACACCCTAACAACTACCCAGAACACCATAACAACTGTAGCAACCACATAGTAACCACCCATAATACCCTAGCAACCAACCAGAACACCAAAACAACCCTAGCAACATCCAGAACACCCAACCAACTACCCAGAACACCATAACAATCTTAGCAACCACATAGTAACCACCCAAAACACCCTAGCAACAAGCCAGATTACCATAGCAACTGCCCAGAACAACAATGCAACCCTAGCAACAACCCAGAACACCCTAATGACCAAGTAACCACATAGTAACCATCTAGAACACCATAACAACCCTGTAAACCACATGGCAACTGCCCAGTACACCCTAGCAACCACCCTGAACACCATAGCAACCATATAGCAATGCCCTGGAAACCACCCGGAACTCTGTCATTGTTGCACGGGAAACACCACAGACATCCTGAGGAAAATGTAGATCTTCATTTTCAGTGAGTTAATGTTCAAACGGAGGCATGTTACTGAGGCCTGTGTTTTTATGTTATTTGAAATGCATGACGTGTTTGACATCATCACTGACAGACTCCTCTGAAGGGTCTTTCTGCTCCTTCACTGCGTGTTCCTGTTATTGACTGAATGTTCTGTCTTATTCATTTTCAGGATTAACATCACCTTCATGCTTTCTGGAGGAGCTCATGTGTTCACGCTGAAGGATGCTTCAGAGAAATCAACACGAGAACAGCAGCATAAACGAATGAACACGTCTGGAGTAACACACACACACATGCTTACAGGCGCCGCACTGGATCACTGTTACTGCATGACAAGGGAACAATTCTGCTTTTTGTGAGGAGACTATAGACATTTTAGTAAATACTATATGAGCGCAAGTGTATAGTCAAACCACGAGCTCGTCATAATGTGAGAAGAAATATAATAGTTACAGATATCTACATTTATTTATTCTACTGATTACTGCTCACTTTAAAAAAGGACAAACTTTGCACAATATTTAACCATGCAAAGATGTGCCATCCACACTCCGTCGGCTCATCTCTGATTGAATATTACACATGTTCATTATGAGAATATGCCACGTATGTATGTTAGAGACCTGTGTTGTTTTGACTTGAATCCTATCCCTGTTTTTGTTTCTATTTGAGAGCTGTCACTTGTGAACGTTGAGTTTAGAGGAACGAAACTGTTATTGTAATGATGATCGCTGCCCTGAAATATCAATCCGTGAGATCTGAGCCTTAAACTGTACAGATGAACCCCATGTGTGTTTATGTCCTTGTTTGTTTTCCAATGCAGTGTCATGTGCAGCATCGCCGCCCTGCTGGCTGCTTCCCACTCAAGCAACTCCAATAAAATCTCAATTCCATTTCTGATCATTTTGCAGTTTCCATTCATCCCTTTGCATTGAGACATGAATGAAGAGAAGATGCGTTCATTATAGTATTTGTTACGGAAAGCTTCAATAAACTAATTCAAAGGACAAAGCAATACAAGATTGTGTATTTCACTGAAACATTTCAGTTTTGCCCAAGTGGAGATGATTTGATATTTAACCTGTTAACTGTCACGGGCCCATTTGCCATTACATGTTTTAAACAGTAATATCTTAGTCTGAACCTAAAGCAATCTTGACAAACTATATCTCGTTTGAAAGCTTAAAGACTCTAGTTTTCATATTTGGTGACTGATTTTTGAAATATTTTACAGAGCAACTGTAATTTGTTAATTTGTAAGAAGAGTACTCATCAGAATCAGAGAGCGATTTACTTTGAAATAGTGATACATATATAAAATCATGAAAAATCTGTAAAAATCTCTATTTATGTTCATGTCAAGTGTTCAAAAGATAAAATCCATTCTATTTTTTTGAGGAAAAAAAGGTCTAAAAGTGTTTTGAATATAAAGCAAAAACAATAGGTTCTCAATTTTTGATGCAGCGTGAACTATAACGTATGTCCAGGGTTCTCGTCACATGTCTTTTATGTGTATTTTGAGGTTGAATTGAAATCAAATACTGCCATACTACCCTTAATACTTCTGAATGTGATGTCTACGTCATAAATATTGAGAAAAGTATGTAAAAACATGTTTCAGATCACTCAAACCATATATGGAAATGGAGACGCCCTTATATGGTCACTAATGGGGTTTGATGGTCATCTAGTGGAGACGCTCTTATATGGTCACTAATGGGGTTTGATGGTCATCTAGTGGAGACGCCCTTATATGGTTACTAATGGGGTTTGATGGTCATCTAGTGGAGACGCCCTTATATGGTCACTAATGGGGTTTGATGGTCATCTAGTGGAAAAGCCCTTATATGGTCACTAATGGGGTTTGATGGTCATCTAGTGGAGACGCCCTTATATGGTCACTAATGGGGTTTGATGGTCATCTAGTGGAGACGCTCTTATATGGTCACTAATGGGGTTTGATGGTCATCTAGTGGAGAAGCCCTTATATGGTCACTAATGGGGTTTGATGGTCATCTAGTGGAGACGCTCTTATATGGTCACTAATGGGGTTTGATGGTCATCTAGTGGAGAAGCTCTTATATGGTCACTAATGGGGTTTGATGGTCATCTAGTGGAGAAGCTCTTATATGGTCACTAATGGGGTTTGATGGTCATCTAGTGGAAAAGCCCTTATATGGTCACTAATGGGGTTTGATGGTCATCTAGTGGAGACGCTCTTATATGGTCACTAATGGGGTTTGATGGTCATCTAGTGGAGAAGCTCTTATATGGTCACTAATGGGGTTTGATGGTCATCTAGTGGAGAAGCTCTTATATGGTCACTAATGGGGTTTGATGGTCATCTAGTGGAAAAGCCCTTATATGGTCACTAATGGGGTTTGATGGTCATCTAGTGGAGAAGCTCTTATATGGTCACTAATGGGGTTTGATGGTCATCTAGTGGAAAAGCCCTTATATGGTCACTAATGGGGTTTGATGGTCATCTAGTGGAGACGCTCTTATATGGTCACTAATGGGGTTTGATGGTCATCTAGTGGAGACGCTCTTATATGGTCACTAATGGGGTTTGATGGTCATCTAGTGGAGACGCTCTTATATGGTCACTAATGGGGTTTGATGGTCATCTAGTGGAGACGCTCTTATATGGTCACTAATGGGGTTTGATGATCATCTAGTGGAGACGCTCTTATATGGTCACTAATGGGGTTTGATGGTCATCTAGTGGAGACGCTCTTATATGGTCACTAATGGGGTTTGATGGTCATCTAGTGCAGACGCTCTTATATGGTCACTAATGGGGTTTGATGGTCATCTAGTGGAGACGCTCTTATATGGTCACTAATGGGGTTTGATGGTCATCTAGTGGAGACGCCCTTATATGGTCACTAATGGGGTTTGATGGTCATCTAGTGGAGACGCTCTTATATGGTCACTAATGGGGTTTGATGGTCATCTAGTGCAGACGCTCTTATATGGTCACTAATGGGGTTTGATGGTCATCTAGTGGAGACGCTCTTATATGGTCACTAATGGGGTTTGATGGTCATCTAGTGGAGACGCTCTTATATGGTCAGTAATGGGGTTTGATGGTCATCTAGTGGAGACGCTCTTATATGGTCACTAATGGGGTTTGATGGTCATCTAGTGGAGACGCCCTTATATGGTCACTAATGGGGTTTGATGGTCATCTAGTGGAGACGCTCTTATATGGTCACTAATGGGGTTTGATGGTCATCTAGTGGAGACGCTCTTATATGGTCACTAATGGGGTTTGATGGTCATCTAGTGGAGAAGCTCTTATATGGTCACTAATGGGGTTTGATGGTCATCTAGTGGAGACGCTCTTATATGGTCACTAATGGGGTTTGATGGTCATCTAGTGGAGAAGCTCTTATATGGTCACTAATGGGGTTTGATGGTCATCTAGTGGAGACGCCCTTATATGGTCACTAATGGGGTTTGATGGTCATCTAGTGGAGACGCCCTTATATGGTCACTAATGGGGTTTGATGGTCATCTAGTGGAGACGCTCTTATATGGTCACTAATGGGGTTTGATGGTCATCTAGTGCAGACGCCCTTATATGGTCAGTAATGGGGTTTGATGGTCATCTAGTGGAGACGCTCTTATATGGTCACTAATGGGGTTTGATGGTCATCTAGTGGAGACGCTCTTATATGGTCACTAATGGGGTTTGATGGTCATCTAGTGGAGACGCTCTTATATGGTCACTAATGGGGTTTGATGGTCATCTAGTGGAGAAGCTCTTATATGGTCACTAATGGGGTTTGATGGTCATCTAGTGGAGACGCTCTTATATGGTCACTAATGGGGTTTGATGGTCATCTAGTGGAGAAGCTCTTATATGGTCACTAATGGGGTTTGATGGTCATCTAGTGGAGACGCTCTTATATGGTCACTAATGGGGTTTGATGGTCATCTAGTGGAGACGCTCTTATATGGTCACTAATGGGGTTTGATGGTCATCTAGTGGAGACGCTCTTATATGGTCACTAATGGGGTTTGATGGTCATCTAGTGGAGACGCTCTTATATGGTCACTAATGGGGTTTGATGGTCATCTAGTGGAGAACGCTCTTATACTGCTCAAACATCAATGGGGTTTGAATGGTCATCTTAGTTGGAGATCAAGCCTC
>CM041807.1:40687878-40705378 GCA_023376895.1 Aspiorhynchus laticeps
CACAGACACACTCACTCACTCTCTCTCTCACACACACACACACACACACACTCTCTCTCACAGACACACTCGCACTCAGACCCAAACACACACAGACACATTTACTCACACAGACACACTCACACACACACACTATCTCTCTCTCTCTCACAGACACACGCACTCACTCACACACAAACACACACACTTCATTTTGACTAGAAGACTAAACGTGGATTGTGTCTCCTTTGGTTAACTGCTAGTTGGTTAAACTAGTTCTTATGACGATCTTAAACAGTCTGAAAAAGTCTTAATTCTTCAAGTTGAGGCCTAAAATGTTCTTAAATCAGCACAAAGTCTTAAAGTCGTGATATTAAATATTGCACGTACTGTTAAATTAATATTTTCTGAAGTGTTTTTTTGTCTTGTTTTTCTTATGACGATCTTAAACAGTCTGAAAAAGTCTTAATTTTAAAAATAAAGCATTAATTTGAACTAATAAATGGCTAATATTCTAGTAATATGCATGCTAGTAAGAGACACTAAAATAAAGTGTTATCAAATATTAAACATCAAAACTTTCCAAAAGCGTTGATCTCGTGAAGCGCAAAACAATAAACCAGTGTTTTCTATAAATATAAGATTTAGTCTTTAAAATAGCTTTAATGTGATGCATAAACTACTATTTTAACAGGATTTCTGATGATTAATAACACCTTTTAAGACCAAGTAAAGACAATTTGAGTGAGTTATATTAGTGAAAACCTCTCATTAGTTCTTAAATCAGCACAAAGTCGTAAAGTCGTGATATTAAATATTGCACGTACTGTTAAATTAATATTTTCTGAAGTGTTTTTTTGTCTTATGACGATCTTAAACAGTCTGAAAAAGTCTTAATTCTCAAGTTGAGGCCTAAAATGTTCTTAAATTATTTATTTATTATTATTTAGTCGATGCTTTTATCCAAAGCGACTTACAAATGAGGACAATAGAAGCAATCAATTTTAATATTAAAACTTTATAAATATACACGTTTTAAAAATAAACCAATTAAATAAAAATGACAAATGCATACAATTTCAAAACTTAACATTTAAACGAAAAACTAAAAATAAAGCTAAAAACCATACAAAATATTAAAGAACAAAAGGTATGAGTATAATAATGATTCTAACATAACACCAAAAAAATATCAAATTAAATCCGAGCACAAAGTCTTAAAGTCGTGATATTAAATATTGCACGTATTGTTAAATTAATATTTTCTTCAGTGTTTTTTTGTCTTGTTTGTCTTATGACGATCTTAAACAGTCTTAATTTCTCAAGTTGAGGCCTAAAATGTTCTTAAATCAGCACAAAGTCGTGATATTAAATATTGCACGTACTGTTAAATTAATATTTTCTTCAGTGTTTTTTGTCTTAAAATATCTAAACATCCTTAAATCAAGATGCTTGTGACACAAATATAACACATTCAATATTTACTAAGAAATGCAACAAGATTGAGTGAGTTTATGCTTAAAATAAGAACAAATATCTATTAAAGCTTGTTTGACTTAAGTAGCATTTTAAGCCCATCAGCAGATATTTGTTCATTCTTAACCATAAACTTGTTCAATTCTAATCAATTTCTTATCAAACAAGACCTTTTATTTTATATCATGCTGATGTGTCTTGATTTAAGAGTCTTTAGACAGAAAACATAGGAAGAAACTCAGATTTTTTGCAGTGTACAGTAGAATTTAATTATGTATTTTAGTGTCTCTGAGCAGAGCTATTCAAGACTTAAAGGGATAGGTCACTTTGAAATTAAAATGTGGTATCTATCAGCTTACCCCAAGGGCATCCAAGATGTAGGTGTCTTTTTTTCTTCAGTAGATCCAATTTTGATGTTTTTAGGTCAAACCGTTCTAGTCTGTCAGTCATATAATGGCAGGTATAGGTCACTGTCTCTATAAGAGGGAAAAAGACATGCACAGAGAAATCCAAATTAAACAATTCCCCATCGTAACTACACATTGATGGCCTAAGACACGAAACGAGCGGTTTGTGTGAGAAAACCAACAGTATTTATATTGTTTTTTACCTCTTGTACACAACCATGTCCAAGTGATCTGAGTGCACACACACATCCGGTGTGTGACTGTGTGTGTGTGTGTGCTGCTGGTTCACGCTGCATTCACACGGGGCGCCGGCGTCAACGCTTGACGGAGGGCGTGTCTGAAGCGTGGTGCTGACGCGCCGTCATAGTTACAACAACCAATCACATACTTCTCTGGTGTTGCATGAACGGGATTGGGTATTTGCATGAGGCGATCTGATTGGCTGACGCCTCCGTTGGTGCTTGAAAAGTTGAAAAGTACCACGCTTCAGACACGCCCTCCGTCAAGCGTTGACGCCGACGCCCCGTGTGAATGCAGCGTGAGCCAGAGCGCGCGCACACACACGTCACACACCGGATGCGTGCGCACACACACACACACACACACACACACGTCACACACCGGATGTGTGTGTGCACTCAGATCACTTGGACATGGTTGTGTACAAGAGGTAAAAAACGATATAAATACTGTTGGTTTTCTCACACAAACCGCTCGTTTCGTGTCTTAGGCCATCAATGTGTAGTTACGATGGGGAATTGTTTAATTTGGATTTCTCTGTGCATGTCTTTTTCTCTCTTATAGAGACAGTGACCTATACCTGCCATTATATGACTGACAGACTAGAACGGTTTGACCTAAAAACATCAAAATTGGATCTACTGAAGAAAAAAAGACACCTACATCTTGGATGCCCTTGGGGTAAGCTGATAGATACCACATTTTAATTTCAAAGTGACCTATCCCTTTAAGCTAATTCTTTCTAAAGATGTGATTTAAGAACATTTTAGACCTCAACTTGAGAAATTAAGACTTTTTCAGACTGTTTAAGATCGTCATAAGACAAACAAGACAAAAAAACACTTCAGAAAATATTAATTTAACAATACGTGCAATAATTAATATCACGACTTTACGACTTTGTGCTGATTTAAGAACTAATGAGAGGTTTTCACTAATATAACTCACTCAAATTGTCTTAAAAGGTGTTATTAATCATCAGAAATCCTGTTAAAATAGTAGTTTATGCATCACATTAAAGCTATTTTAAAGACCAAATCTTATATTTATAGAAAACACTGGTTTATTGTTTTGCGCTTCACGAGATCAACGCTTTTGGAAAGTTTTGATGTTTAATATTTGATAACACTTTATTTTAGTGTCTGTTAATAGCATGCATATTACTAGAATATTAGCATTTATTAGTTCAAATTAATGCTTTATTGTACATCCCTAATCCTACACAATACATAAACTTAACCAACTATTAATAAGCAGCAAATTAGGACTTTATTGAGGGAAAAAGTCATAGTTAATAGAGTATAAGTGTTCTATTCTGAATATGTAAATGTGGAAAGTCATGCATCTTAATAAGATCATGAATATTCATGTTAAATCCATTGGTTGATTGTTTCTTCTTGCAGTATAAATGATTACTATCCGTCATAAATAGTATTAGTGTCCCAAATCATAGTATGTTTAAAAAAGTATGCCAAAGATTCCCGGATGGTCTACTACATCCGATTAGAATTCGAAGTATAGATCGATGCACACTAATATTACCCACAACACACTGCGCGGTGGACGAGGATTCGATTAGAACTACAAACACGCATAAAAAGTGTTAAAAAACTACAAACATGGCGGATATGCGCGACTGGTAGAGAAAGGGATTTGAGTGATAAATACTGTCTAACCTGATTAAAAGATATTAATTTAATGTTATCCACGTTATATTTCATCTGCAGCAACACTGTGACTTTTATAACGATACGTTTGGTCATTAACTTTGAAATGCATCATTATTGCAGAGTTCTCGGCATGATTTATTTCTCTCTAATACTGTAGGAAATCAAATTAAATGAAATGTGGATGATGTTAATTGTGATAAGATGATTGACAGCAGTTTATGCTCGTAACTAAGCAACAGAGCGTCCCTTAAAGACACAGTATGTCCCAAAGCGTGCGTACTATTGTGTTATTATCCATCCAATAATCACAAAAACAACTCCAAATGTTATGTAGATTCGTCGAGGTTCCTGTGAACGATGCTTGAGAGCTCACAGAAGATCAAGGTAAGTCTGCATCAGTGCTGCTGACTAGTTTTCAGGGGAAAGTTGCTCAATTAAGCTCGATTTGTTGCTAGATGACGGCGATGACGTCATCGCGTAATCACGACGCAAAATTGTGTCGCGTCAGATCTCGAGTCAAAAAATGTATTTTATTTATAGATTTGTTAATATATATATATATATAACTATTTTTAAATGCAAAATTTAATTATTGTTCAATTAATTAATAAGCTTACATATTTTTGAACGATTACAATTTAAGTTAGCTAGTAAAACTACACATTCTGAACAGTTATGGTTTAAGCAGTGTATTATTAGTTAGTTAGTTAGTGTGCTGCACTCTGTGTAAAATAGTGCACAGTCTACTATGTTAATATGAAATAATTTCCCGTATTGGTTTTTACCTGCATTTTAAATTAAACGTGTTTTCAGGTTATAATGCTGGATAATATCCTGGAAAATTACTATATAATACCTTTTCCATTTTTCTTAGTGTACTAACTGATCAACAATCACAGGTACAAGCTACGGTGTATCATAAATGAACAATTATTCAACTAATATTATGATTAAATAAATGCATAGCAGCTGATGTGTGTATTGCGATGCATCTGTGTGTAATTTAGATGGTTTTTATTGTTTGAGTCGCATCAAAAGTTGCCAAATAAATTTTAAAAAATGCTAAATTTGTTGCGAGGTGCTTTTTGGAATACAAACAGAAATAAAATTGCTCCGTTGGCATCCCTTGAGTTCTTCGTGTTCAGCTGTGGGTCTTCCAGCAGGTGGCGCTGTGGCTGATTGTGCGCAGCTGATTAAACCTTTCAGGTGTGACAGGTGACATGCATTCTGATGCCGCTGTGAGAAGCCCTCAGGTACCAAGAACAATGATTTGCATGCATTAATCGGCTTTGATTTGCATGTTTAGACTCTGATTCGACACTAACTGACTGTCTTTGCGGTGACAGGATGAAACTGGAAAAGAAAAAGCAGCATAGAAGGTCAGAAAGATGCTTTAATCATGACTGGAACAGAGATGTTCTCACATGTTGATTTAACTCAGATGTTTGATGTGTCAGAGAGAAGCTGAAGGACAAACACAAGCCCTCCTCGAAGGTACAGTAATCACGACAGAAGATGATTAGTGAAGGATGAGAGTCTAATGAGTGTGTGATTAACAGATGAAGCAGACAGAGAGTCCGTCTGGAGTCAGCAGGTGCGTCAGAAACATCATTACAACGGAAAACTTTATTTCTGAATATTCAGCATGCCCTGTTTTTAGTGTTTTAAAATATTTTTGGCTATGCAAACGTCAACGGAACGTGCAATTTTATTAAAAAAATTATAATTATACTTTTTTTTTTTTTTGTAAATATATTTTTTTTAAACATTATGGGAGCGTTACTGTTAAATGTTCTCTGAATGTCCAGTTTGTTAAATGTTTGAATACTTTTATATTTTTTTTCTCTAGTTATGAGAAAAAACATTACATGAATGACCAACTAGAACGTTACACACACACACACACACACACACTACAACAACGCACACACACACTACAACACACACACACACTACAGCACACACTACAACACACACACTACAGCACACACTACAACATGCATAGACACACACACACACACACTACAGCACACACTAAAACACACACACACACGCACACTACAGCACACACTACAACACGCATAGACACACACACACACTACAGCACACACACTACTGCACACCCTACAACACACACACACACACTACAGCACACACTACAACACACACTACAACACACACTACAACGCGCGCGCACACACACTAACTACAGCACACACACACTCTACAGCACACACGCTACTGCACACACTACAACACACACGCTACAGCACACACACTACTGCACACACACACACGCTACAGCACACACACTACTGCACACACACACACGCTACAGCACACACACTACTGCACACACACTACAGCACACACGCTACTGCACACCCTACAACACACACACACACACACACACTACAACACGCATAGACACACACACACACTACAACACGTACACACACACACACTACAACACACACACGCACTACAGCACACACACACTACAGCACACACACACACTACAACACACACACTACAACGCGCACACACACTAACTACAGCACACACACACTCTACAGCACACACTACAACACACACACACACACACTACAGCACACACTAAAGCACACACACACACTACAACACACACGAAAAAATCCATGAACAATGTATAAATATTTTTCTGATGCTGTACAGTTTTGAGAACATTATTAAAGAGCAGATAGCTTTGAATGTTAGTTCTGTTAACATGACTGTAACATTGAGAGAACGTTCTCTGTGAAGTTCTGTCAAACTATAGTGTGATGTTCATGAGTTTAGAGTCATGCGCTATAGTGTGATGTTCATGAGTTTAGAGTCATGCGCTATAGTGTGATGTTCATGAGTTTAGAGTCATGCGCTATAGTGTGATGTTCATGAGTTTAGTGTGATGTGCTATAGTGTGCTGTTCATGAGTTTAGTGTGATGTGCTATAGTGTGCTGTTCATGAGTTTAGAGTCATGCGCTATAGTGTGATGTTCATGAGTTTAGTGTGATGTGCTATAGTGTGATGTTCATGAGTTTAGTGTCATGCGCTATAGTGTGCTGTTCATGAGTTTAGAGTCATGCGCTATAGTGTGATGTTCATGAGTTTAGTGTGATGTGCTATAGTGTGCTGTTCATGAGTTTAGTGTGATGTGCTATAGTGTGATGTTCATGAGTTTAGTGTGATGCGCTATAGTGTGATGTTCATGAGTTTAGTGTGATGCGCTATAGTGTGATGTTCATGAGTTTAGTGTGATGCGCTATAGTGTGATGTTCATGAGTTTAGTGTGATGTGCTATAGTGTGATGTTCATGAGTTTAGTGTGATGCGCTATAGTGTGATGTTCATGAGTTTAGTGTGATGTGCTATAGTGTGATGTTCATGAGTTTAGTGTGATGTGCTATAGTGTGATGTTCATGAGTTTAGTGTGATGTGCTATAGTGTGATGTTCATGAGTTTAGTGTGATGCGCTATAGTGTGATGTTCATGAGTTTAGAGTCATGCGCTATAGTGTGATGTTCATGAGTTTAGTGTGATGTGCTATAGTGTGATGTTCATGAGTTTAGTGTGATGTGCTATAGTGTGATGTTCATGAGTTTAGTGTGATGTGCTATAGTGTGATGTTCATGAGTTTAGTGTGATGTGCTATAGTGTGATGTTCATGAGTTTAGTGTGATGCGCTATAGTGTGATGTTCATGAGTTTAGTGTGATGAGCTATAGTGTGATGTTCATGAGTTTAGTGTGATGCGCTATAGTGTGATGTTCATGAGTTTAGTGTGATGAGCTATAGTGTGATGTTCATGAGTTTAGTGTGATGCGCTATAGTGTGATGTTCATGAGTTTAGTGTCATGCGCTATAGTGTGATGTTCATGAGTTTAGTGTGATGTGCTATAGTGTGATGTTCATGAGTTTAGTGTGATGCGCTATAGTGTGATGTTCATGAGTTTAGTGTGATGAGCTATAGTGTGATGTTCATGAGTTTAGTGTGATGCGCTATAGTGTGATGTTCATGAGTTTAGTGTGATGCGCTATAGTGTGATGTTCATGAGTTTAGTGTGATGAGCTATAGTGTGATGTTCATGAGTTTAGTGTGATGCGCTATAGTGTGATGTTCATGAGTTTAGTGTCATGCGCTATAGTGTGATGTTCATGAGTTTAGTGTGATGTTCATGAGTTTAGTGTCATGCGCTATAGTGTGATGTTCATGAGTTTAGTGTCATGCGCTATAGTGTGACGTTCGTGAGTTTAGTGTCATGCGCTATAGTGTGATGTTCGTGAGTTTAGTGTGATGCGCTATAGTGTGATGTTCATGAGTTTAGTGTCATGCGCTATAGTGTGACGTTCGTGAGTTTAGTGTCATGCGCTATAGTGTGATGTTCATGAGTTTAGTGTGATGCGCTATAGTGTGATGTTCGTGAGTTTAGTGTCATGCGCTATAGTGTGATGTTCATGAGTTTAGTGTGATGCGCTATAGTGTGATGTTCGTGAGTTTAGTGTGATGCGCTATAGTGTGATGTTCGTGAGTTTAGTGTGATGCGCTATAGTGTGATGTTCGTGAGTTTAGTGTCATGCGCTATAGTGTGATGTTCGTGAGTTTAGTGTCATGCGCTATAGTGTGATGTTCGTGAGTTTAGTGTCATGCGCTATAGTGTGATGTTCGTGAGTTTAGTGTGATGCGCTATAGTGTGATGTTCATGAGTTTAGTGTGATGCGCTATAGTGTGATGTTCATGAGTTTAGTGTGATGCGCTATAGTGTGATGTTCATGAGTTTAGTGTCATGCGCTATAGTGTGATGTTCATGAGTTTAGTGTGATGCGCTATAGTGTGATGTTCGTGAGTTTAGTGTGATGCGCTATAGTGTGATGTTTGAGTTTCAGCAGCGCGGTGAAATATGAAGCAGGAGACGCTGACACACGTGAGGTAAGAGCTCATGTTTCACTTCAAATATAGCAGAAATACCTAAGTTTAATTTTGCATCTTTATTTTGCAGGATGTCAAAGTAGATCCTGATGAAAGGCAAGATATCTCGGTTTGACTTGAAAAATATTAGTTGCATGATGCATTTAACTTTCTAAAGTGAGAATATGGAAATAAGTTTAATGGTGAAATAGTGTACTGTTTCTTTAAATCAGAAATGATGGACAGCAGGAATCAGGTTCTACAGAAATCATCAACCACAACAACAACAAAGAGAAGGTGTTTTGATTTAACTTTCTTTATATGTGACTCTGGAGCCAGTCATAAGCATCACAGGTATATTTATAGCAATAACTAACAATGCATTGTATCGGTCAAAATTATCCATTTTTCTTTTATGACAAAAATCATTAGGATCTTAAAGGAACACTCCACTTTTTTTGGAAATAGGCTCATTTTATATCTCCCCAAGAGTTAAACAGTAGAGTTTTACCGTGTTTGAATCCATTCAGCCGATGTCTGGCGGTAGCACTTTTAGCGTAGCTTAGCATAGATCATTGAATCTGATTAGACCGTTAGCATCTCGCTCAAAAATGACCAAAGAGTTTCGATATTTCTCCTATTTAAAGCTTGACTCTTCTGTAGTTACATCGTGTACTAAGACTGACGGAAAATGAAAAGTTGTGATTTTCTATTATGCAGCACCTGAAAGTAGTCCCCAGCTAGGTAACTAGTTATGATACAGCCTGAAAGTAGTCCCCAGCTAGGTAACTAGTTATGATACAGCCTGAAAGTAGTCCCCAGCTACGTAACTAGTTATGATACAGCCTGAAAGTAGTCCCCAGCTAGGTAACTAGTTATGATACAGCCTGAAAGTAGTCCCCAGCTAGGTAACTAGTTATGATATAGCCTGAAAGTAGTCCCCAGCTAGGTAACTAGTTATGATACAGCCTGAAAGTAGTCCCCAGCTAGGTAACTAGTTATGATACAGCCTGAAAGTAGTCCCCAGCTAGGTAACTAGTTATGATACAGCCTGAAAGTAGTCCCAGCTAGGTAACTAGTTATGATACAGCCTGAAAGTAGTCCTCAGCTAGGTAACTAGTTATGATATAGCCTGAAAGTAGTCCCCAGCTAGGTAACTATTTATGATATAGCCTGAAAGTAGTCCCCAGCTAGGTAAATAGTTATGATACAACATAGTCCCCAGCTAGGTAACTAGTTATGATACAGCCTGAAAGTAGTCCCCAGCTAGGTAACTAGTTATGATGCAGCCTGAAAGTAGTCCCCAGCTAGGTAACTAGTTATGATGCAGCCCTGAAAGTAGTCCCCAGCTAGGTAACTAGTTATGATGCAGCCTGAAAGTAGTCCCCAGCTAGGTAACTAGTTATGATACAGCCTGAAAGTAGTCCCCAGCTTGGTAACTAGTTATGATACAGCCTGAAAGTAGTCCCCAGCTAGGTAACTAGTTATGATGCAGCCTGAAAGTAGTCCCCAGCTAGGTAACTAGTTATGATTACAGCCTGAAAGTAGTCCCCAGCTAGGTAACTAGTTATGATACAGCCTGAAAGTAGTCCCCAGCTAGGTAACTAGTTATGATACAGCCTGAAAGTAGTCCCCAGCTAGGTAAATAGTTATGATACAGCCTGAAAGTAGTCCCAGCTAGGTAACTAGTTATGATACAGCCTGAAAGTAGTCCCCAGCTTGGTAACTAGTTATGATACAGCCTGAAAGTAGTCCCCAGCTAGGTAACTAGTTATGATGCAGCCTGAAAGTAGTCCCCAGCTAGGTAACTAGTTATGTTACAGCCTGAAAGTAGTCCCCAGCTAGGTAACTAGTTATGATACAGCCTGAAAGTAGTCCCCAGCTAGGTAACTAGTTATGATACAGCCTGAAAGTAGTCCCCAGCTAGGTAAATAGTTATGATACAGCCTGAAAGTAGTCCCCAGCTAGGTAACTAGTTATGATACAGCCTGAAAGTAGTCCCCAGCTAGGTAACTAGTTATGATACAGCCTGAAAGTAGTCCCTCAGCTAGGTAACTAGTTATGATATAGCCTGAAAGTAGTCCCCAGCTAGGTAACTAGTTATGATAAGCCTGAAAGTAGTCCCCAGCTAGGTAACTAGTTATGATACAGCCTGAAAGTAGTCCCCAGCTAGGTAACTAGTTATGATACAGCCTGAAAGTAGTCCCCAGCTAGGTAACTAGTTATGATGAGCCTGAAAGTAGTCCCCAGCTAGGTAACTAGTTATGATGCAGCCTGAAAGTAGTCCCCAGCTAGGTAACTAGTTATGATGCAGCCTGAAAGTAGTCCCCAGCTTGGTAACTAGTTATGATGCAGCCTGAAAGTAGTCCCCAGCTAGGTAACTAGTTATGATGCAGCCTGAAAGTAGTCCCCAGCTAGGTAACTAGTTATGATGCAGCCTGAAAGTAGTCCCCAGCTAGGTAACTAGTTATGATACAGCCTGAAAGTAGTCCCCAGCTAGGTAACTAGTTATGATACAGCCTGAAAGTAGTCCCCAGCTAGGTAACTAGTTATGATACAGCCTGAAAGTAGTCCCCAGCTAGGTAACTAGTTATGATACAGCCTGAAAGTAGTCCCCAGCTAGGTAACTAGTTATGATACAGCCTGAAAGTAGTCTCCAGCTAGGTAACTAGTTATGATATACCTGGGGACTACTTTCAGGCGCTGCGTAATAGAAAATCACAACTTTTCATTTTCCGTCAGTCTTGGTAACTACGTTATGATATACCTAGCAGAAGTAGTCACAGCTATGGTAACTAGTTAGAAATACAAACATCTTATGGTCCACACGAGATCTACGGTTAACTCAGATTAATGATATGCAGCTACTAAAAGTAGCTACCGCCAGACATAATGGATTCAACGTAAACTTATGATTTAAGCTCTGAATATGAAAATAGCTATTCCACAGTAGTGTAACTTTATGATCAGTTCCATGAATATTAGTCCATTTCCTACGTAAACTAATTATGATAGCTGAAATAGTCCCATTGCTAAGTAACTAGTTTGATACAGCCTAAAGCTGATTTTCTCAATATTTAGACTTTGTTATGATTCCAGATCCTCAAATAGTCCCATCAGTAACATATAGATACAGCAACTGAAAGTAGTTATCACTCAGATCAGCTAATGTTAACTAGTTATGACTCACAGCCTATATTAGTCTCCAGCTAGGTAACTAGTTATTGATACGCTTGAATATTGATTTAGCTCCCAAAAGCTAGAGTAATCATAATCTATAAGATACGAGACCTGAAGCAGGTAGTGATCACAACACAGTAGTTAACTAGATTATGATTATAGCCATTCAGATAAAGTAGCATAAACAGCTAGGTACTAGTTGATGATTACATACGATATCCCAAGTAATCTAGATTATATACACCTGAAAGTAGATGACCCGCAGCTATGGTATACTAGTTACTGATATTAAGCAGATATGTATCTTACCACTAGGTAACATAGTTATGCAAAAAAATAGTTTCTTACTGGTATACTAGTTATGATTTACACCTTGAAAGTAGTGCCTTGAGCATATTAATCTTATTTTGAAAATACAATATGTCTCTAACTAGGTAAATATTTGATACACAAATAGTTCCTAGGTAATATTATATACACGTGAAAGATATTTGTGCTCCAGCAATAATAACTAATTTATGATATTATTTGCACTAAAACCCACAGTAATAGTTATATAACATAAGTAAATCATCTAGATTAAACTAGTTAATGATACAGCCTGAAAGTAGTCCCCATCTAGTAACTAGTTATGATACAGCCTGAAAGTAGTCCCCATCTAGGTAACTAGTTATGATACAGCCTGAAAGTAGTCCCCAGCTAGGTAACTAGTTATGATTAGCCTGAAAGTAGTCCCCAGCTAGGTAACTAGTTATGATACAGCCTGAAAGTAGTCCCCAGCTAGGTAACTAGTTATGATGCAGCCTGAAAGTAGTCCCCAGCTAGGTAACTAGTTATGATACAGCCTGAAAGTAGTCCCCAGCTAGGTAACTAGTTATGATACAGCCTGAAAGTAGTCCCCAGCTAGGTAACTAGTTATGATACAGCCTGAAAGTAGTCCCCAGCTAGGTAACTAGTTATGATACAGCCTGAAAGTAGTCCCCAGCTAGGTAACTAGTTATGATACAGCCTGAAAGTAGTCCCCAGCTAGGTAACTAGTTATGATAAGCCTGAAAGTAGTCCCCAGCTAGGTAACTAGTTATGATACAGCCTGAAAGTAGTCCCCAGCTAGGTAACTAGTTATGATACAGCCTGAAAGTAGTCCCCAGCTAGGTAACTAGTTATGATGCAGCCTGAAAGCAGTCCCCAGCTAGGTAACTAGTTATGATGCAGCCTGAAAGTAGTCCCCAGCTAGGTAACTAGTTATGATGCAGCCTGAAAGTAGTCCCCAGCTAGGTAACTAGTTATGATACAGCCTGAAAGTAGTCCCCAGCTAGGTAACTAGTTATGATACAGCCTGAAAGCAGTCCCCAGCTAGGTAACTAGTTATGATACAGCCTGAAAGCAGTCCCCAGCTAGGTAACTAGTTATGATACAGCCTGAAAGAGTCCCCAGCTAGGTAACTAGTTATGATACAGCCTGAAAGTAGTCCCCAGCTAGGTAACTAGTTATGATACAGCCTGAAAGCAGTCCCCAGCTAGGTAACTAGTTATGATACAGCCTGAAAGTAGTCCCCAGCTAGGTAACTAGTTATGATACAGCCTGAAAGTAGTCCCCAGCTAGGTAACTAGTTATGATATAGCCTGAAAGTAGTCCCCAGCTAGGTAACTAGTTATGATACAGCCTGAAAGTAGTCCCCAGCTAGGTAACTAGTTATGATACAGCTGAAAGAGTCCCCAGCTAGGTAACTAGTTATGATACAGCCTGAAAGTAGTCCCCAGCTAGGTAACTAGTTATGATACAACCTGAAATAGTCCCCAGCTAGGTAACTAGTTATGATACAGCCTGAAAGTAGTCCCCAGCTAGGTAACTAGTTATGATACAGCCTGAAAGTAGTCCCCAGCTAGGTAACTAGTTATGATACAGCCTGAAAGTAGTCCCCAGCTAGGTAACTAGTTATGATAAGCCTGAAAGTAGTCCCCAGCTAGGTAACTAGTTATGATCAGCCTGAAAGCAGTCCCCAGCTAGGTAACTAGTTATGATACAGCCTGAAAGCAGTCCCCAGCTAGGTAACTAGTTATGATACAGCCTGAAAGCAGTCCCCAGCTAGGTAACTAGTTATGATACAGCCTGAAAGTAGTCCCCAGCTAGGTAACTAGTTATGATACAGCCTGAAAGCAGTCCCCAGCTAGGTAACTAGTTATGATACAGCCTGAAAGCAGTCCCCAGCTAGGTAACTAGTTATGATACAGCCTGAAAGCAGTCTCCAGCTAGGTAACTAGTTATGATACAGCCTGAAAGTAGTCCCCAGCTAGGTAACTAGTTATGATACAGCCTGAAAGTAGTCCCCAGCTAGGTAACTAGTTATGATACAGCCTGAAAGTAGTCCCCAGCTAGGTACAATTCAGTTAAATAAGCTTTTAATAATCTAAAGAACCTTCTTTTGATCCACGATGAACTTCTTCAGATGTTAAAGATTCTTTATGAAACATTTTAGACAATAAAAGGTTATTTTATGGCATCGTGGAGCACTTTATTATTAAGAGTGTAGCTTGAAGCTAATTAATGAGATTAATAACACTTGAACGTTATTATAAATCACTATTGAGTGTGGATTTGATCAAATGAGACGGGTATATTTGTAGAATTTTATAGGCAAGATATGCCACTTCTAGCAGTGTTGTCGTTAAGTAATTCTATATCTCTTAACGAGGGTCACGCGTGTGAATCTGAGACACCTGTGAAGATCAAGAAGAAGAGAGTTAAAGATGAAAAGAGTCATCCGTCTGAGACGAAGAGGAGGAAGAGGAGTTCTGAACATGAGGAGAAGGATGGAGAGCAGGAGGAGAAGAAAGATGGAGACCAGAAGAAGAAGAAAGGGGAGGAGTCTGAGAAGTGGAAGTGGTACGTGTGATGTGTGCGCTGGTTTCCTTCAGGTAGTCTTTAATCAGGGCCGTACTCACCATTGAGCTCCGTGGTATTTTTCCAATAACAGAAGTTGTAAAATAACAACCTTATATTAATTCTGCTTTCGTGCTGCAAAGATAAAAAGCCAAGATAACAGAGATGCCTCGGCTTCTGCGATAATATCATAATTAATGTGTGATATGATTTGACATGATCGAGTAAGCTATTTTGCAAAAAATATTCAAAACACACGTACATTACATGAAGTCTAGTGCGTGCATGATTCAGTATTAAAATACATTTACAATGATCACAAATTCATAGACACGGGGGCAGAAAACCTGTATATTTATACCACTTCATATAGTTTTTTTTAATAAACAAACAAAGTTAATATTAAGAGACTTGTTTTAGACACCATATTGCTTGTTTTTGCTCCATTTCACCAACAAATATGATTCCAAACACAGCTGCAGCACTGTTGTGTGTCTCAGTGACTCGTTCCTGAGTGATTCACTCGTTTAAATGATTCGGTTCAGTCGTAATGAATCACTTATTAACCGTGATTTGCTGCCACCTGCTGGCGGTTTAATTTCACTTTTTTTATTTTTTTTTGATTTTTAATAAACAAAGTTAATATTAAGAGACTTGTTTTAGACACCATATTGCTTGTTTTTGCTCCATTTCACCAACAAATATGATTCCAAACACAGCTGCAGCACTGTTGTGTGTCTCAGTGACTCGTTCCTGAGTGATTCACTCGTTTAAATGAGTCGGTTCAGTCGCAATGAATCACTTATTAACAGTGATTTGCTGCCACCTGCTGGCGGTTTTTCATGTTTTAAATCATTTCAAACATCAGCATTTAACGTTTGTTTAATATATCAAACATTATTTATGCATGTGTAATAGCAGTTAAATGCATTAAACGGTGTGTAAACACATCTAAACACTCTTCAGATGCTGTGTTGATTTAATTAATGTCTTATTATCATAATTCACTGAATAAATGTAAGAATTTGACTCAAAACATAATGGACACTTTTAGAAAAGAAGCTTTATAACGGTAAAAATGCCCATAAAAATCAGTTTAAACTTATTCTTATTCTACCTGTTCTTATTCTATTTTTTTATTATTAGAAATTTTGGAAAAGCTTATAAATATAGTTTTTTTTAAATTTGACAATGACATACTTTTAATAAAATTAGAGAGAAAAAAATGCCATAAAAAAATAATAAAAAAAATGTCCCTGTAAATCACTGTCAAATATTGGCTTGTAATGGGAAGGCTAATTTTTGTTATAATTTTTGACAGTCCTATTAATTTTTTTGAGGGGGGGCACTTCAAATGTGGTCACTAGAATTGATTAAAAATTCTAACATTTGTTTTATCTGAGAGATAAGTACATAACTTATTAAAAAAAATGAACAAACATATTCACAAAAAATATGTACAATGATCTCTTCTAAATGACATCTTTTCAATATTTTGCATACACTAAAGTACACTATTACAAGGGTAGCATCTGTGTAATATTTTAAATGTGACTTTTATTTTGTGTGGAAGACACCACACCGTGCGCGGAGCTGTAGTCGGCTGTGATTGGTCGGACACACACACACACTCACACACACACACTACTCTCACACACACTCTCTCACACACACACACACACACTGACACACACTCTCACACACTCTCACACTCACACGCACACACACTCTCTCACACACACCCTCACACACACTGACACACACTCTCACACGCACACACACACACACACACACACTCTCACACACTCACACACCCACACACACACTCTCACACTCACACACACACACACACACTCACACACACTACAACACTCTCACACACACACACACACACACACTCACACTCACACACACACACTCATCCACACACACACACACACTCTCACACACACACACACACACACTGCACACCACACACACACTCTCACACCACACACACACTCTCACACACACACTCTCACACACACACTCACACACACACTACACACACTCTCACAGCACACACACACTCTCACACACTCACACACACACTCTCACACACTCACACACACACACGCACCTCACACCACACACACACACACACACCACACACACTACACACACTCTCACACCACCACACACACACACACACACACACACTCTCACACACACTGACACACACTCTCACACACACTGACACACACTCTCACACACACACACACACACACACACACTCTCCACACACACACTCTCTCACACACACACACACACACGCACTCTCACACACACACACACACTCTCTCACACACACACGCTCTCACGCTCACACACACTCTCACACACACACACACACACACTCACACCACCTCTCACACACTCTCACACGCACTCTCTCACACACACACGCACACACACTCACACACACACTCACACACACTCTCACACACGCGCACACACACTCTCACACACACTCACACACACACTCTCACACACACACTCACACACCACCACACGCACCACGTGACACACCCGGAACCGCGTCGGTGTCGTGAGTGCGCATGCGCAGACGAGCACGTGTCGGCTGTCCGTCGCGTCTGCAGGGAATGAAAACATGTTTGCGTTTCATTTCGCGATTCATTTATATTTCAGCGGAACGTAATAAACTCTCATCTGTCAGATATTATGATGCAGCTGCCGCCAAAACCC
>CM041807.1:40710378-40725378 GCA_023376895.1 Aspiorhynchus laticeps
GCGTCTGCTTTATACAATTATTAAAACATTTGTTAATATTATAAGTTCGATTTTATTTGTAGATTATCTGTTTCCACTTTAAATTTAGTTTTTCTTTTAAATGTCTATATAGGTTTTATGATAAATCTTAAATAAAATCATTGTATTCCTCATTTGTAACTTGCTTTGGATAAAAGTGTCTGCCTAATTAATAAATGAGAAATTATTTTTAATTTTTTTTTTTTTTTAGTTGAGCTAATGTTTATTTTATTTAAAGTAATGACAATGTTTTCATTTATTTATTTTACTTTAGTATTTTAGTACTTCAGGTTAAACTAAATAAAAATAAGTGTTGCATCGGCAACTAGCTGAAATGAAATTTTCAATATTTATTCATTAATTATTTATTCATATTAATATTTTTTTAAATATTAATCAAGTTATGCATTTTCATAAAAAAATATATAAAAAAATAGTTAGCTATTTTAGTACTTAAGTTAACTCTAGGTTAGTACTTAAAAAAAAAAATAATAATAATATTTCTTTTTATATATAATTTTATTTCTTTTATTTCAAGTATTTATAGCTTTTTTTGTGCAATTTTTAAACTGTATTTAGTTTGTTAATGACGATAAATAACCCTGCAGTGTAAAGCAGACTGTGATCAGACGTGTATCGTGGTGATAAATGAACAGAATTGAGTTGTTTAGGTAATGAGTGAAGAAGAGCAGAAGCTGATCACGACGCTCTCCAAGTGTGACTTCAGTCAGATCCACAAGTATTTCGTGGAGAAGTCGGAGGAGCGTAAGAACATGACGAAGGAGGAGAAGCAGGTGCGTCTGGATCTCTGGGCTTCTGTTGATCTGCTGGACGTCGGTCTGACTCTAGACGTGTCTCAATCAGGTCCTGAAGGAGGAGGCCGGCCGGCTGATGGAGGAGTACGGATACTGTCTGCTGGACAGACACCGAGAGAAGATCGGGAACTTCAAGCTGGAGCCGCCGGGACTGTTCCGCGGCCGAGGAGAACATCCCAAGATGGGAAAACTGAAGAAACGCATCCAGCCGGAGGACGTGATCATCAACTGCAGCCAGTGAGAGACACACTCACAACACACACACACACACACACACACACACACACACACACTCACTCACTCACTCACAGAGACACACACACACAGACACACTCACTCACACACACACACACACACCACACACTCACAGAGACACACACTCACACACACACTCACACACACTCACAACACCACACTCACAGACACACACTCACAGCACACACACACACACACACTCACACACACACACACACACACACTCACAGACACACACACACACACACACACACAGACAGACTCTCACAGACACACACACACACACACACACTCACTCACAGAGACACACACACACACTCACTCACAGAGACACACACACACCACTCACTCACAGAGACACACACACACTCACTCACAGAGACACACACACACACTCACTCACAGAGAACACACACACACACTCACTCACAGAGAACACACACATCACACACTCACTCACAATCACTCACAGAGCACACACACCACCACTCACTCACTCACAGAGACACACACACTCACTCACAGAGACACACACACCACCACACACATCACTCACAACACACACACACTCACAGAGACACACACACTCACACAGAGACCACACTACTCACACACACACACACACTCACTCACAGAGACACACACACACTCACTCACAGAGACACACACACACACTCACTCACAAGCACACACACACTCACTCACAGAGACACACCACACTCACTCACAGAGCACACACACATCACTACACACACATCACACTCACTCACACACACACACACACTCACTCACAGAGACATCACTCACACTCACATCACTCACACACCTCACACACCACACTACTCACACACTCACTCACACACACACACACTCACAGTCCTCTCCTCCACATCTCAACACACTACTCACAACAACACTCACACAACATCTCACACTCACTACACAACTCACTCACACACTCTCTCACAACACAATCACACAATAACACTCACACTCACACTCACACTCTCACACACACACACACACAATTCACAACAAATAATAATAATAATTACAGTAATATGATTCATTAAAATATGGTTGAAGAATTACACAAAGAAAGGATTTTATTTTAATCTGTTGAAACCTTTACAGCAAAACAAATAAAGCTGCTGAGTTTTACTGTAAAAGAGTTGATTAACATTTTTAAAAGATTTTAAATTGGTAACATTTTATGGATTTATTTTAATGTTTTTCATGATAAATTTGTATTTAATCTATTATTGTCAATGCTGATGGATTATTAAATTGTTAAAGTTTTATGATTTTTTTTTAAATTAATTTGACCACTGTTTTTGATGGGAAATTTGTATTAAAAAAATAAAGCACAGATGTCAGAAAATGTAAAAATAAAAACATAATTATTTCACAGAGCTGTATTAATGTTAAAATTAATGAATTTTTATTAAAAATTATGAATTAATTTAATGACCACTGTTTTTGCTTAATTTGTATTAAATAAAAAAAATTTACAAAAAATAAATAATCAATAAATAGATCTAATTTCTATGCAAGCTGACTGAATAAAAAATAAAAAGTCGCAATTCTGACTTTTCTTAAAATTGCGTGAAACAAAATCAGAATTCTGATTTTTTAATAAAGTCAGAATAGTGAGTTTATATCATGCAATTCTGAGAAAAAAGTCAGAATTGTGAGATAAAAAGTTGCAATAACCATTTGTGGAAACAGGTTTCCATAGATTTCTCAAGGCCCCATTTATTTAAATTTTAATTATTTAATTCTATTATTTAGACATTGACTTAGCCATTATAACAGAGTCCAGAACCCTGATTTTAGAGAGAATTGAAGCTGGTTTTGTAGGTGTCTGATCTCTGATGGGTCTGGTTTTCTCTCGACAGAGACTCGAAGATCCCGGCGCCCCCTGCAGGTCATCACTGGAAGCGCGTGCAGCACGATAACACGGTCACATGGCTGGCGTCGTGGCTGGAGAACATTCACGGACGACCCAAATACATCATGCTGAACCCCAGCTCCAAACTCAAGGTGCGTCCGAGGACGAGGAGCGGAGGATTTCACCGATAGCTAGCTAGGACCACACCGGCCGATACCGATTAATCAACCGATAGTTCTCTAAATGAGGTCTCATCTACCGTATTGACCCGAATATAAGACGATGTTTTTTTCTTGGAAACACATGTGAAAACGCGCTCGTCTTATATTCGGGGTCTAGACTTTGACGTGTCAATAACACACACACAACAGTAGGTGGCGCCAAACACGCATAAAACAAGTGTGCCATGAAATATGTAATATAATGTTTTGTAAAGATCACGAGTGAAAACAAGAAAAGCTTACAGAGTCGTGAGTGTCATGTTAGTCTGATGTGACCAAACTTCATCTGTAAGTGATTTTAAATCATAAGACAGAACCAGATTTGAAGACTACAGTAAGATTTCACTTCTGCTGTTATGTATACTGGCAGGCTATTATGAGATGATAGACTAACTGTTATATAATTCATATGGCTACCTGTTATTTATATGGTGTATCAAAAAGTGTATATTTTTAAATGTAATTGTTAGTACATTTTACCAGTATTTGCCATACTTTCAAAACCAAAATTAAAATAGGAAAAATATGCAATATGAAAATAATTTTAAATAAAATAAAAAAAAAACTTTTTTCCAAAAGGTACTTCTGGAAAAACTGGGGTCGTCTTATATTCGGGTCAATTGCACCAGCGTCTGTGGTTTTAACCTGATCTCGGATCAGTTTCATCAATTTGTAGACATTTTAACGAGACAATTGTGTAATTAAAAGGATGAGTAGTTAATAGTCTCTTACTGGCCTTTATATACAAGCTCTCCATAAAACAAACAAAACAAGCCTTGCAAATTAATATAAAACCACGTTATACAGACACTTCATATTTAATGGTATTTTGTATTGCATTTAATGTATTATACTTTTAATAAAACATTTGCAATGGGTTTTAAAAGCACACTTTTGACCAGCAGGCGTCACTAGAGTAGCGTTTCGCTTCGAATCATTTTGCGAATCAATTGTTTCGAAAAGATTCGTTTCTCCCATCACTAAAAAATATTATCATTGTTTTGATCAATAAAGGTCATTAGTGTAAAACAAAAGCAACTTCAAAATGTAAAAATATATCAGTAAATGTTGAAATTAACACTCTAACAAGGAACAATACTTCTATTCTACAGCTTTTATCAATCTTAGTTAATATACGAACTAATGCAAATAGATGGTAAAAATTGTTTTGGTCACGTTTTAACAAAAATAAGTGTTGATGGCAAACATACAGCTGTCCTTTCTCTTCTAATGCAGCATCTAGTCAACAAATGAATTATGATATAAAAACATGCACTGTAGCTGATTGTAAAGCGCTTTAGGTGTACAGCAATACACAAAACTCAACTATCGGCGGCAGAACCGATAAATGTCGACGTCTGAGGAAGGTGATGATGATGATGATGATGGTCTGTGTTCAGGGCGAGAAGGACTGGCAGAAGTACGAGACGGCGCGGCGGCTGAAGATGAAGGTGGACTCCATCAGAAAACAGTACAGACGTGACTGGAAGTCCAGAGAGATGAAGAGCCGACAGAGAGGAGTCGCCATCTACTTCATCGACAAGGTCTCACACGGCTGATCGTTTAATTACAGAGAAACTAATGCGTTTAAATGATGAACACCCAGACCTGTCCGTCATCTCACACTGATGCTGATCATCATGATGCAGCACGACTGACTGTGTTCAGAACGCAGATAAATGAGCCTAAAATTCAAGATATGAGCGCAAAAAACACCCTCTTATATTTAGATTAGCAATATCACACCAGCAAGAGTGCTGTTTTATGTGTGTGTGTATCTCTGTGAGTGTGTGTATTTGTGTGTGTTGATTATGTGTGTTGATGGTGTGGGTATCTCTGTGAGTGTGTGTGTGTTGATGTGTGTGTTGATTATGTGTGTGTTGATGTGTGGGTATCTCTGTGTGTGTGTGTGTTGATTGTGGTGTGTGTTGATGTGTGGGTATCTGTGTGTGTGTGTGTGTGTGTGTGTTGATTATGTGTGTGTTGATGTGTGGGTATCTGTGTGTGTGTGTGTTGATTATGTGTGTGTTGATGTGTGGGTATCTCTGTGTGTGTGTGTATCTCTGTGATGTGTGTTGTTGATATGTGTGTGATGTGTGGTATATTGTGTGTGTGTGTTGATGGTGTGTGTGTATCTCTGGTGTGTGTGTTGATTATGTGTGTGTTGATGTGTGTGTATGTTGTGAGTGTGTGTTGATGGTGTGTGTGTTGATTATGTGTGTGTTTATGTGTGGGTATCTCTGTGTGTGTGTATCTCTGTGAGTGTGTGTTGATGGTGTGTGTGTATCTGTGTGTGTGTTTGTGTGTGTGTGTGTTGTTGATGGTGTGTGTTGATGTGTGGGTATTGATGTGTGTGTGTATCTCTGTGAGTGTGTGTGTTGATGGTGTGTGTATCTCTGTGTGTGTGTGTTGATTATGTGTGTGTGTGTTGATGGTGTGTGTGTTTGTTGATGGTGTGTGTGTTTGTTGATGGTGTGTGTGTTTGTTGATGGTGTGTGTGTTGTTGGTGGTGTGTGTGTGTTGATGGTGTGTTGGTGTGTGTGTATCTCTGAGTGTGTGTTGATGGTGTGTGTGTATCTGTGTGTTTGTTGATGTGTGTTTGTTGATGTGTGTGTGTATCTCTGTGAGTGTGTGTTGATGATGTTGTGTGTTGTTGATGATGTGTGTGTGTGTATCTCTGAGTGTGTGTTGATTATGTGTGTGTCTGTGTGTTTGTTCATGATGTGTGTGTCTCTGTGTGTGTTGATGGCGTGTGTGTATCTCTGTGAGTGTGTTGATGATGATGTGTGTATTGATGATGATGTGTGTGTGTATCTCTGTGTGTATGTTGTGTGTCTAGTGTGTGTTGATTTGATGTGTGTGTGTGTGTATCTCTGTGAGTGTGTGTTGATGATATGATGTGTGTGTTGTGTGTTTGATTGATGTGTGTGTGTTGTTCTTGATGGTGTGATGATGATTGTGTGATGTGTGTGTATCTCTGAGTGTTGTTGATTATGTGTGTTTGTGTGTTGTTGATGAGTGTGTGTGTATCTCTGTGATGTTTGTTGTGTGATGTGTGTTGTTGTGATGTGTGTGTATCTCTTGAGTGTGTTGATTGATGTGTGTGTCTGTGTGTTTGTTGATGATGTGTGTGTGTATCTCTGTGATGTGTGTGTTGATGATGATGATGTGTGTTGATGTGTGTGTGTATCTCTCTGAGTGTGTGTTGATTATGTGTGTGTGTGTTGTGTGTTTGTTGATGAGTGTGTGTGTATCTCTGTGAGTGTGTGTTTGATTGATGATGATGTGTTTGTTGATGATGTGTGTGTATCTCTGTGAGTGTGTGTTGATTGTGTGTGTGTCTGTGTTTGTTGATGAAGTGTGTGTGTATCTCTGTGAGTGTGTGTTGATGATGATGTGTGTGTTGTTGATGATGTGTGTGTATCTCTGTGAGTGTGTGTTGATGAGTGTGTGTGTTGTGTGTGTGTGTGTGTGTGTGTGTGTGTGTTCAGCTGGCGCTGCGAGCGGGGAATGAGAAGGATGATGAGTCTGCTGATACGGTGGGTTGCTGCTCTCTGAGAGTCGAGCACATCTCGCTCCACCGGCGTCTGGACGGTCAGGAACACGTGGTAGAGTTCGACTTCCTCGGGAAAGACTCCATCCGCTACTACAACAAAGTGCCTGTGGAGAAACAGGTCAGACCTGGGGCTTTTTCAATTAGAAGACACTTAGACAATATGATGGTGATAACAGTAAAAAACAATGAAAGCAGTGCAATCGAATAGAAACCTGTGCAGAACTACTACTGTATGTCTGATGTTTGCATCACGGTGACAGACTGAAAGCTGCTGTTCATTGTTTTTACAAAACATCTATAGTTAATAATAGTCTACTGGTATATATTTATATAATTTTTGTCAAATACATGCTTCATTTTTATTTACTACTTCTCAAATTAACATTACACTTTCATCAGATGCACGTCAGATATTATAGATCTGGATACACTCCTATATAAGCACACGTGTATCTATACTCACATATATGTACATGCCTATATGTACATTCACAGGTTACATATGTTGTGTACATATTAAGAAGGAAAACAAAAACAAAGTAGGGCAAGAAAGAAAAAATGATGTACATGTATAGGGAGTGATCTTTCTTTACATATAATTTTTAAAGGTTAAAGGATGAAATCAGTTCTATATTTGGTCCATTTTTCCCAATGCAAAGCAAGAGATTTGTTTGTTTTTTAAGCATTTTCCTTTATTATTTCTGAACATATAATATGTATAAGACAAGTTTGTTGAAGATGTAGTTGTAGTTCATGCATCTTTTCTGCAAAGATATTTAACAAGTGATATATTTACATCATGTTGAGAGCTTCATGTTGTGCTGCACACGGAATAGAATTCTCTTGAATCATGTTATAGTTACATTTTCAAGTTAAAGGGATAGTTCACTTTGAAATTAAAATGTGGTATCTATCAGCTTACCCCAAGGGCATCCAAGATGTAGGTGTCTTTTTTTCTTCAGTAGATCCAATTTTGATGTTTTTAGGTCAAACCGTTCTAGTCTGTCAGTCATATAATGGCAGGTATAGGTCACTGTCTCTATAAGAGGGAAAAAGACATGCACAGAGAAATCCAAATTAAACAATTCCCCATCGTAACTACACATTGATGGCCTAAGACACGAAACGAGCGGTTTGTGTGAGAAAACGAACAGTATTTATATCGTTTTTTACCTCTTGTACACAACCATGTCCAAGTGATCTGAGTGCACACACACATCCGGTGTGTGACGTGTGTGTGTGTGACGTGTGTGTGCGCGCGCTCTGGCTCACGCTGCATTCACACGGGGCGTCAACGCTTGACGGAGGGCGAAGCAACTTTTCAAGCGCCAACGGAGGCGTCAGCCAATCAGATCGCCTCATGCAAATACCCAATCCAGTTCATGCAACACCAGAGAAGTATGTGATTGGTTGTTGTAACTATGACGGCGCGTCAGCACCACGCTTCAGACACGCCCTCCGTCAAGCGATGACGCCGACGCCCCGTGTGAACGCAGCGTGAGCCAGAGCGCGCACACACAAACCACACACACACGTCACACACCGGATGTGTGTGTGCACTCAGATCACTTGGACATGGTTGTGTACAAGAGGTAAAAAACGATATAAATACTGTTCGTTTTCTCACACAAACCGCTCGTTTCATGTCTTAGGCCATCAATGTGTAGTTACGATGGGGAATTGTTTAATTTGGATTTATCTGTGCATGTCTTTTTCCCTCTTATAGAGACAGTGACCTATACCTGCCATTATATGACTGACAGACTAGAACGGTTTGACCTAAAAACATCAAAATTGGATCTACTGAAGAAAAAGACACCTACATCTTGGATGCCCTTGGGGTAAGCTGATAGATACCACATTTTAATTTCAAAGTGAACTATCCCTTTAACTAGTTAAAAATCGTTAAAAAAACAAGAATCGGTCAAATGTTCTGAAAAAAAATTAAGATTTATATTTTTTGCCATATCACTAGCAGTCATGCTACTAGAGTTTAAATTAGTTTTTTTTCAGTTTATATTTTAATTTTAAAGGTTTAGTCATTATTTTGTGTTTTTGTGCTATTTTTATATTTGTCTATAAAACCTGTTCATGTTGACACTGTAAAGCTGTTTTGACACAATCAATATTGTATGAAGCGCTATATACTTGACTTGACTTTAAAATTAAAACTATTTATTTTAGTGCATTAAGTTAAACTATATGAAATTGTAGTTTTTTTAAGCTAAACCCTCACTGCCTTTAATAAGTTCTCCGTGTGGTTAATATGTAGCCCTCTCATGATCTGATACATATTAGAATGCATTCGTCTGCTTCACATGATTATAAATGATACATTGTATCGACTCCCAGTGAGTGACTCGTGATTGTATCACTATTGATTGATTGATTGTGTTAATGTGATTATCACTCGCAGGTCTTCAAGAATCTGAAGCTGTTCATAAAGCAAAAGGATCCAGAAGATGATTTATTTGACAGAATTACAGTAAGTGTGTTTATACATCACTGTCACGATTCAACAATCACCAGTTATTTTATTAATATGATTTTTTTAATTTTAATTTTAGTTTTTATTAGTGCTGTCAAATGATTAATCGCATACAAAATAAAAGTTTTTGTTTGCATAATATATGTATGTACTGTATTTTTATTATGTATATATAAATACACACATACAGTATATATTTTGAAAATATTTACATATCTATATTTATATTCATATAATTTATATTATAAATAAATATGTTTAATATATAAACGTAACATTTTTCTGAAATGTATACATGCGTATGTGTGTGTGTATATATATATATATATATATATATATATATATATATATATATATATATATATATATATATATATTTATTTATTTATTTATTTATTTTGGATGCGATTAATTTGACAGCACTAGTTTTTAGTGTACTTTTGTCATTTTATTTATTTTTAATTTATAAATGCATTCTTATTACATCAAGTTAAACTTAATAAAAATGAGAAACTAGCTTAAATAGAATACACTCAAAATATGTTTTGTTTATGCTTTTTTTTTTATGTTTGCGTCTGAATCTCATGTTAATGATGGTTTTGGTTCTGTTGTGTTCAGACGGTCAAACTCAACAAAACCCTGAACGAGTCCATGACCGGACTGACCGCCAAAGTGTTTCGAACCTTCAACGCCTCGACCACGCTGCAGGATCAGCTCAACAAACTGACCACAGGTGACCTCTGACCCGACCTGGAGCGCTTGAGCTTAATTATATCAGAAATGAATAACCTGCATCTTAGAAATGTTCATAAAGCTTTTAATGCCGCGTGTGTGTGGTGTTTCAGAGGACATGACGGTGGAGGAGAAGATCCTGTCGTATAACCGAGCGAACAGAGCCGTGGCCATCCTCTGTAACCACCAGAGAGCAGCACCTAAAACCTTTGAGAAATCAATGCAGCTGCTGCAGGAGAAGGTACACACACACACACACTCTCACACACACACACTCACTCTCACACTCACGCACACACACACCTCTCACACACACACACTCTCACGCACACACACACTCACTCACACACACACTCTCACACTCTCTCACACACTCACACTCTCTCACACACACACACACACACACACACTCACACACACACACACTCACACACACACACTCTCACACACACACACTCTCACGCACACACACACTCACTCACACACACTCTCTCACACACTCACACTCTCTCACACACACACACACACACACACTCACACACACACACACTCACACACACACACACTCTCACACACACACACACTCTCACGCACACACACACACACTCTCACGCACACACACTCACTCACACTCACACACACACTCACTCACACACACACTCTCACGCACACACACACACACACACTCTCACGCACACACACACTCTCACGCACACACACACACTCTCACGCACACACACTCTCACGCACACACTCACGCACACACACACTCTCACGCACACACACACTCTCACGCACACACGCACACACACACACACTCTCTCACGCACACACACACTCTCACACGCACACACACACTCTCACGCACACACACACACTCTCACGCACACACACACACTCTCACGCACACACACACACTCTCACGCACACACGCACACACACACACGCACACACACACACTCTCTCTCTCACACACACACTCTCTCTCTCACACTCACTCACTCACACACACACTCTCTCTCTCACACTCACTCACACACTCACTCACACACGCACACTCACTCTCTCTCTCACACACACACTCACGCACGCACGCACACACACTCTCTCTCTCACACATGCACACTCACACACACACACACACTCACACACTCTCGCACACGCACACTCACACTCACACACACTCACACTCTCTCTCTCTCACACTCACACACACTCACTCACTCGCACTCGCACTCACACTCACTCTCTCTCTCTCACACTCACACACACTCACTCGCACTCGCGCACACACTCACTCACTCGCACACACACTCACACACACACTCACACACACTCACTCACTCACTCACACACTCACACGCTCACTCACACGCACACACACTCACTCTCTCACTCACACACACACATTCGCTCACTCAAATACACACACATGCATGTATATATTTAAGAAACATTTTTATATATATATATATATATATATATATATATATATATATATATATATATATATATATATATATATATATATATATATATATATATATATATATATATAATAGAAAATATAAGAATATGAATATATTAATATATAAACATGTAAATATTTTCTAAATATATACTGTATGTGTGTGTATTTATATATACATAATAAATATACATAGTACACATACATATATTATGAAAACAAAAACTTTTATGGATGCAATTAATCATTTGACAGCATTAATATATATGATATTAATCTAGTTGCCAAGGCATTATCAGTGCTTCACTCAGATAAAGACTGTTGTTTTCTTCTTAAGAAAAAAATTAAGATGTTCTTAAGAATATATTTGCGAACTTATTAAGAATTTTTCAAGAATTGCACGCTACATTATTATTCCAGCCACAATTACTCATAACAATGCATATACAATTACACATGATTAAGCATATCAATCATCAGTTTGTTGTTTTACACACATGCACACATTTCATACACGACATCGTGAGATGCGTACGAAATCTTTAGACGCGCCCATAACAACAGACAATACTTTATTGAACCTTTTCTGATAAGTGTGCGCTGCAAACACGAGCATTTTTGACGATCTGTCCAGTCCGCTCGTTTTATCTCGTTTAACCACAGCTGTCGTGTTTTGTTTGTTTGTTTGTTCGTCTGGCAGTGACAGCAGCGTTAATTTCAATATTTCAAAATTCTGACTTCTCGCAATTCTGAGATTATATCTCACAATTATGATAAGAAAAATCAACTGGTCATTCTCTCTTCTGAGTTATATCCCACACATCTGGCTTTTTTCTCCTCAGAATGGACAAACTCGCTATTGTTGAGTTATAAAGTCCGAAATATGAAATATAAAGTTGCATTTGCGCTAAAAAAAAATTGAGACAAAATACGTAATGTTAAATGTTATGTTTAAATAGTATTGCATGCTGTAACTGTAGGGCAAATATAATATATTCCCCATGAACTGTATATGTGAATATTACGTACACCAATTGTTTAAATCAAATTTATGCTTTAAAAGTAGAGCAATCATAGCAGGTTTCATTCATTCTGTCTGTTTAAACGTCTTGTGTTTAGCTTCAAATGCCGTTTTTGACGACAGTATTCTATAAAAGTTATTTGCATCCCGATGCTGACATCCAAAGACACAACAATACACTTCATCTCTTATTCTGTGGATCTTTCCCGTTTCACTCCGCTTGTTACCGTGTGTTTCTGCCACCACAATGCACTGTGACGTCTATAGAGTCATTATTCAGATCTCATCTGATAGTATCCGTGTGATTAATAATATTGAATATTAATTATTTTAACCCCCAGTAGAGCTGCTATACAGCTGAAATGTAATTAGTTTGATGATTGATGTGCTTTGAGTCGGTCTGTACTGTATACAGTGCTGTATGAATCTGAGGGTCGTCGAGGACGTTCCTGACCGGTTTCTGAGGTCAGACCTTATTGGATTCCAGGTGGGTTTGTACCTGCAGGGACTGAAGCGTCTGAAGGACGAGGCGGTCAGAAATAATCACAGCGATGATGGAAATATCAGACGTTTAGATTCAGTGCTAAGAGCAGCGTCAGCGGGTCACGGGTCACATGCTGCTTAATGCAGTGATCGCTGGACACACACACACACACACTCACACTCACACAGAGACTCACACACTCACACAGAGACACAGAGACACACACACTCACACAGAGACACACACACTCACACAGAGACACACACACTCACACAGAGACACACACACTCACACAGAGACACACACACTCACACAGAGACACACACACTCACACAGAGACACAGAGACACACACACTCACACAGAGACACACACACTCACACAGAGACTCACACACTCACACAGAGACTCACACACTCACCACACAGAGACACACACACTCACACAGAGACACACACACTCACACAGAGACACAGAGACACACACACACACACACACACGCTCACACTCACACAGAGACTCACACACTCACACAGAGACACAGAGACACACACACTCACACAGAGACACACACACTCACACAGAGACACACACACTCACACAGAGACACACACACTCACACAGAGACACACACACTCACACAGAGACTCACACACTCACACAGAGACTCACACAGAGACACACACACTCACACAGAGAGAGACACACACACGCACACTCACAGAGACTCACACTCACTCACACACACACACACACACTCACACAGAGACACACACACTCACACAGAGACACACACTCACACAGAGAGAGACACACACACACACACACACACTCACACAGAGACACACACTCCCACAGAGAGACACACACACACACACACACTCACAGAGACTCACACTCACACACACACACACTCACAGAGACTCACACACACACACACACACACACAGAGAGACACACAGACACACACACTCACACTCACACACAGACTCACTCACACAGACACTCACACACACACACACAGAGACTCACACTCGCACAGAGACACACACACAGAAAGACTCGCACTCACAGAGACTCACACACACACACACACACACACAACAGAGAGAGACACACACTCACACAGACACACACACTCTCTCTCTCTCTCTCACACACACACACACACACACACACGAGAGAGGTCAGAGGTCATGTTTTCATCTCTCTGCTTCTTGTTACAGATCCAGAAGAAAAAGGAACAAATTGAAGAGGCCAAAAAAGAGCTGAAGGAAGCGAAGAAAGCACATAAAGACGCTCCGTCTGACAAATCCAAGAAGTAAGGAGTCTTTTAAATGCTCCTGACTCAAGGTTAGATCCAGTAATCATCTGCCAGCAGTGTTTGTGCTGTAAAACATCACATTCAGACGAACACTGCTGTTTATCTGCTTCTGCCTGAAGACTTTCACTTTTACTGTTTGTTACCTGCATTAAACTGCATCGGTGTTTAATTATGACGGTCAGAAATAATGTACATGGAACATCATAAACACTATAAACATGTATTTTGTTTCCTCTCATAATCTTTTTAATTAAATTCTATTTAGAACTGAATGAAAATATTTCATTAAACATGACCGTTTTTAAGTCAATGTAAAATGTTGTCATTTTCAGGGTTATTAGTGTTCACTAAAACTATTGAAACATTCATATAAATATTAGATGGAAGATTTCAGTTGGTTGCCAGGGCAACATCTTTAATTTTCTTTAAGTTTAAGAAGTACTAAATTAATAACTGGAAAGTAAATTAAACATATGTGTATGTATATATATATATGTGTGTATATGTATATATATGTGTCATAAATAGCACGGGTATATTTGTAGCAATAGACAACAATACATTGTATGAGTCAAAATTATCCATTTTTCTTTTATGCCAAAAATCATTAGGATATTAAGATCATGTTCCATGAAGATATTTAGTAAATTTCCTACCGTAAATATATCAAAACTTAATTTTTGATTAGTAATATGCATTGCTAAGAACTTCATTTGAACAACTTTAAA
>CM041807.1:40730378-40747878 GCA_023376895.1 Aspiorhynchus laticeps
CAAGACTTCAGGAGTCTCCGAGTTCTGAAGGTAACAGATGTTTCCTCATGATTTGTGTTGTGCAATCAAGTGTTACAGAAACATCTGAAAATGCTCTTTAACAACGACTCACCTAAATCATCTTTCTGATTCACTTCCAGAGGCTGAAGAACACACGTTACCACCTTTTCAAAATCAGACTTTTTATTTTACATTTTATTTATTCTTTTATTACTTTTTTTACGTTTTTTTTTTTTAAGTTTATATATTTATTTATTTTATTATTACTTTTTTACTATTATTTTTTTTTTGTTTATAAGTTTTATTATTTATTCTTTTATTACTTTTTACTATTTTATTTTTAGTTTATATTTTATTTAATCTTATTACTTTTGTTTTTAATTTTTTTTATTTTAGTTTACATTTTATTTATTTTATAATTTTTTAATTTTTATTACATTTTATTTATTCTTTTATTACTTTTTTTATTTTTAAGTTTACATTTTATTTATTTTATTACTTTTTTTTACATTTATTTTTTTTTAGTTTATATTTTATTTATTTTATTTTTTTACTTTTTTTTTTATTTTAGTTTATTTTATTTTATACTTTTATTTAATTTATTTTTTATTTATTTACATTTTATTTATTTTATTACTTTTTTTAATTTATTTTTTTATTTTAGTTTACATTTTATTTATTTTATTACTTTTTTTTTATTTTTTTTTTTATTTAATTTATTTATATTATTTATTTTATTACTTTTTTTTATTTTTATTTTTTTATTTTAGTTTAAATTTTATTTTATTTTTTTACTATTTATTTTTTTATTTTAGTTTACATTTTTATTTATTTTATTACTTTTTTTTATATTTTTTATTTGTTTATTTACATTTTATTTATTTTATTACTTTTTTTACATTTATTTTTTTATTTTTAGTTTACATTTTATCTATTCTTTTTTTACTTTTATTTTTAGTTTACATTTTATTTATTCTTATTTTTTGTATTTTATCCATTCCCCTTCAGAGTTCTGCCTCGTCCCAGAATGTGTCTCAGATGATCTTCAGTCCAGATGCTTTCTTGATTTCAGAAATGGTTCTCTAGTCGTTTGCAGATGTGGTTAATTAGTGAAGATGGTAATTAAATTCTGTGGCTGTATTTTGGCACTGAATCTCCGCTCTAATGACAGCGCCACCTGTTGGTCAGACACAGTCTTACACAGATTGACCGGTTCTCTGTGTTTGACCACAACAGACACTAATGATATAAATGACTTATTTATTCAGCTACTTTAATAGTTCAGAATCAGGCTTTCTGGCAGCTAACAATGTTCTCTGAGTGTTTTCCTAACATTGTTACACAAATGTTATTCAAAGCGTCCAGTTTTTAAACCCTCTTACGTTTTTCTGGTCATGTGAACGTAAAGGGAACAGTCCATCGTTTTGTGATCATTATGGGTTTCAGAACATTCAGAGAACATTTAAACAACGTTAGATGAACGTCTAACAAAACGTTCCAGGATTTTTCTCCATATAGTGGACTTCAGTGGTGGCCAGTGATCTGAACGTCCAAAATACAGCTTCAGACGAGGAATAAGAGTCTTCTTCGAACAAAACAATCAGCATTTTCTGAACAAAAATCATATTTATCCCCTTTTTAACCACAAATGCTGTCAGCTGTGCGATGCACATCTTCACACATTACGTAATCCTGTTGGAAATGTCACGCATGGTTAGTTAAACTCATTTTCTCCAACTTTAAAGTCATGTTTGATCTGTTTTGTAAAGGGCTTTTGTCTGCTTTTCCAGCATCACCTAATAAAGACACGCATCAGAACTAATGCTAGCGGAGCATCTATGGTTAAAAAGTGGATAAATATTCATATCTTCAGAAAATGAGTGATGGTTTAGCTAGATAAGACTCTTATTCCTCGTCTGGGGTCGTTTAGAGCTCTTTGAAGCTGTATTTTGGTCGTTCAAATCTAACTTATTACCATTGAAGTCCATTATATGGAGAAAAATACTCAAAAAATTAATTTCTTTGCGACTGAAGAAAGACAGACATGAACATATTGGATGACACGGGGGCAGTGTGGGTAAATTATTTTTTTTTTTATTATTATTATTATTTTTTTTTTTTTTTTTTTGAGTTTTATTAATTAATTACTAGTTACTAATTACATCTTCAACAGTGTAATTAGATTACTCTCTCCAAAAAGTATTTAAGTACTTATTACTAATTAATTTCTAAATCCTATCAAAGTTAATGAATGATACAAAGATGACACGTAACGCTTCTTTCAAATAAATAATAAATAACTACAATTATTCTGGACACTCGTTAGATTAGAGTCTAGTTCTCATTATTAACGATGCCTCAATATACTCCTAATTACTGCTTATTAATACTTAGTAAAGTAGTTAAGTTTAAGAATTGGGTATGGATTTATTAATTTAATAAATTAAGGATTTAGAATAAAGTCTTGCAGATTAAGACATTAATGTTTTTTTTGAGTAATAATAAAGTCAATATCCCAGTAATATTCATGTTAATAACCAACTAGTTAATAGTGAGAATTGGATACTAAAGTGTTACCAATATTATTATTATTAACTCACCAAAGTATTTAAAATAACAAGGGTACATAAAAAGCATGCATTTTAATATTAGACTTTATTTGTTTAGTTTTGTTAAATCCACCGTCTTGTTCTAGTCTATACACAGTATTAGGTTCAATTACATAAGAATTTTATGATTATGAATTATGATTTGACTTAATTATGATTTTAATTTTTTTGTTTTGTTAAATCCACCGTCTTGTCTTGTTCTAGTCTATACACAGTATTAGGTTCAATTACATAAGAATTTTATGATTATGAATTATGATTATGATTTGACAATTATGATTTTAATTTTTTTGTTTTGATAAATCCACCGTCTTGTCTTGTTCTAGTCTATACACAGTATTAGGTTCAATTACATAAGAATTTTATGATTATGAATTATGATTATGATTTAATTTATGATTTTTTTTTTTTAAATTGTTTTGTTAAATCCACCGTCTTGTCTTGTTCTAGTCTATACACAGTATTAAGTTCAATTACATAAGATATTTTTATTATGAATTATGATTTGACTTAATTATGATTTTAATTTTTTTGTTTTGATAAATCCACCGTCTTGTCTTGTTCTAGTCTATACACAGTATTAAGTTCAATTACATAAGAATTTTATGATTATGATTATGATTTGACTTTATGATTTTAATTTTTTTGTTTTGATAAATCCACCGTCTTGTCTTGTTCTAGTCTATACACAGTATTCAGTTCAACTACATAAGAAGTAACTGTAATTAAATTAGTCAGCAGTGCAGGGGGTGAGTATATGATCAGGAAGGTTTATTCTGGAGCTGGACTTCTCCTGTAATGGACTCTCGTCTGCGCTCGGGACTCTTTTGTTGGTAAACACTGTATTTATGCAGCGCTGCCGCAGTATTCCAGAATCCCATCGAAGCGCTCGTCCTGAAGAATAACAGCGAACGCTGAACACAGCCCACAGCCGGTGACTGTCTCTGTGTGAGTCGATGAGGAGCTGATGAATGAATGAATGAATGCAGCGGCTCTCCAACTCCTTCTTCATGTGGACTCGGACACACAGACAAACAGAGCTGATTTATTCAGAGGAGCGGAGAACAAACACGACTGTGTCTCTGTGACTTCATTCCCTCAAGAGTGTGTGAATGAGATGAAACACTCTTAAAAATAAAGTGCTTGGGGTTATTAAAGGAATAGTTGACTCAAAAATAACCATTAGCTGGAAATTCAGGATCATCTGAGATCAGGATGAGTTTGTTTTGTAGAAATGCATCAGTGTCTCAGCAATGGAAGTGAATGGGTGCCGTCAGAATGAGAGTCTGATAAAAACATCACAATAATCCACAGCACTCCAGTCCATCAGTTAACATCTGGAGAAGACAAAAGATGAAACAAAACAAAATCATTAAGGCATTTTTATACTGTTTTGTTTTGTAAACGCTGCAGATTTCTCTCTTGATTCACACCAGAACACTTTTTCACTGAGGAAGCGTTATGGATTATGAACTCATATTTTAGATATTAAAAGTGTCTTAAAGATGGATTTGTTTCAGGTTTTGTCTTCTCCAGATGGACTGGAGTGGTGTGTATTATTGTGATGTTTTTATCAGACTCTCATTCTGACGGCACCCATTCACTTCCATTGCTGAGACACTGATGCAGAGACACATTTCTACAAATCTGATGAAGAAACAAACTCATCCTGATCTCAGATTATCATTTTTGTCTGACTTATTCCTTAATGTTCTTCTCACTAAGAAAGCACGGTTCTTTTTTTGAGGAAGCCAGAAATGCGTCTCTTATTGTATTGCAGCAAGTGTAAGAGTTTGAGACCGGCTGATAACTCAGGGTTTTATTCCAAGATCCCGAAGGTGCCAAATTCAGCTTCCGTAGGTGTTTCTTTCCTCCAAACTCTCATCTAAAATCAAATCAAATGTTCCTCCGAAGGAAACACAGCTTTCTCGCGTCAAGGACAAACAAGCCTTGTCAGATTAGTTTCTTTAGATGCACTAAAACAGATTGACCTTCCAGCTTCTAATTCTCCATTTCCCTCAACCTCTTCATCTTGCTTTTGTATTTCTAGGGCGCTTGATTCTCTCCTAACCCGATCCGAACAGGGATGTTTATCCTGTCTGAACAGAACTCATTTGGGTTCGTCTTCAATGATCTTACTGTGAGGCTTCCAGATGTTATATACAGTGCTGCTCGAAAGTTTGTGAACCCCTTGCAGAATCTGTGAAAATGTTATTTTAACAAAATAAGAGCGATCATACAAAATGCATGTTGTTTTTTTTAATTTAGCACTGTCTTGAGTAAGATATTTTACATAAAGATTATTACATTCAGTCCACAAGACAAAAAAATACCTGAAATTATTTTAAAAAAAAAAAAACGTTCAAAAGTTTGTGAACCCTTGGCTCTTAATACTGTGAGGTTACCTGGTTGACCCACGAGTGTTTTTTTGTTTAGTGATAGTTGTTAAAGAGTCTCTTGTTTGTTCTGAACAGTTAAACTGAGCTGTTCTTCAGGAAAAATCCTTCATGTCCTGCAGATTCTTCTGTTTTCCAGCATATTTGAACCCTTTCCAGCAATGACTGTATGATTTTGAGATCCATCTTTTCACACTGAGCACAACTGAGGGACTAAACACAACTATTAAAACAGGTTCAAACACTCACCGATGCTCCTGAAGAAAACACGACGCATTAAGAGCAGGGGCGTGAAAACTTTTGAACATGATGCAGATGTCCAATTTTTTCTTATTTTGTATAAATATATATATTTTTTTTAATTTAGTACCGCCCTTCGGAAGCAACAGAAGATACTTGCATGTTTCCCGGAAGACAAATTAAGTACGATTGACCAAATTCAAAAGTTTTCACACCCCTGGCTCTTAATGCGTCATGTTTCTTTCTTTCTAGGGCGCTCGATTCTCTCCACAGCTAATCAGTCGTCTCCGCTGCGATCCGAACAGGGATTTTTCCCACTGGTTATCCTGCGGATTAGTCCATCCGAACAGAACTCATTTGGGTTCGTCTTCAATGATCTTACTGTGAGGCTTCCAGACGTTATATACAGTGCTGCTCGAAAGTTTGTGAACCCCTTGCAGAATCTGTGAAAATGTAATTTTAACAAAATAAGAGCGATTATACAAAATGCATGTTGTTTTTTTTATTTAGCACTGTCTTGAGTAAGATATTTTACATAAAGATTATTACAGTCAGTCCACAAGACAAAAAAAATACCTGAAATTTAAAAAAAAAAAAACATTCAAAAGTTTGTGAACCCTTGCCTCTTAATACTGTGAGGTTACCTGGTTGACCCATGAGTGTTTTTTTTGTTTAGTGATAGTTGTTAATGAGTCCCTTGTTTGTTCTGAACAGTTAAACTGAGCTGTTCTTCAGGAAAAATCCTTCATGTCCTGCAGATTCTTCAGTTTTCCAGCATATTTGAACCCTTTCCAGCAATGACTGTATGATTTTGAGATCCATCTTTTCACACTGAGCACAACTGAGGGACTAAACACAACTATTAAAACAGGTTCAAACACTCACCGATGCTCCTGAAGAAAACACGACGCATTAAGAGCAGGGGCGTGAAAACTTTTGAACATGATGCAGCTGTCCAATTTTTTCTTATTTTGTATAAATATATATATTTTTTTTAATTTAGTACCGCCCTTCGGAAGCAACAGAAGATACTTGCATGTTTCCCGGAAGACAAATTAAGTACGATTGACCAAATTCAAAAGTTTTCACGCCCCTGGCTCCTAATGCATCGTCTTATCTTTCTAGGGCGCTCGATTCTCTCCGCAGCTAATCAGTCGTCTCCGCTGCGATCCGAACTGGGATTTTTCCCACTGTTTATCCTGCGGATTAGTCCATCCGAACAGAACTCATTTGGGTTCGTCTTCAATGATGTGCAAATGAGGCTTCGTCTGGAGGCGTGCATTTATCAAACTAAACATTTTGTGCCGCCTCCAGACGTTATATATATGGGGAATCTGTTGTAAATGAGACGAGCAGAGCACAACTGAATTAAGCATCTCGTTTGTGAAAACGAGTGTTTGAGAAGCGTGCGAGGTTGGTCTGTCGTGGCAGTCTGCCATTGAATACTGAACGGCACTGAGCTGTTTCTCCTCCTCACGGAGGGATGAATGCTGTTCTGAACATCAGAAGCAAAACTCTGGGTCTGTAAATCCAACAGCTGCTGGGACGCTGGTCTCAAATCAGCGTTTGTTTGCATGTGGAGGGCTGTCAGATGCTGGAACATGTACAGCTGTTGAGCGACGGGCTTCTGCGAGTCGTCTTTGAAGCTTGGGATGTATTTTTCATGACCGTGTTTCGGCTAATTATCCATTCCGGCCTAATAGCAGACACGGAGTCTAGTTCTGCTCATGCATTTATTCATCGTGTCTCACAAAGACACGGTCTTGATCTGATTAAACAAACGGCTGCTTTCGGGTCCGGGTAGTTTGTGTAAATGCTTAGGGGTCGGTGACCTCGGTGACCTTTGACCCGACCTTCATATACACACACAGCTCGTGTTTCACCCTCAAAGCTCAAGAACTTATTGATTTATGGAGTGAAACATGGATAAAACATGTTTAAATCCTACTGTATCATATCATAAGGCCTTTAAGCTGTTAAACCTGATTGATAGTTTAGAGTGTTTTATCCAGTCAAAGCTCTTTTAGATCTATCATAAGCCCCGCCCCCTGCAACTGATACTCGCCTGCCATTGGCTAGTCTGCGTTCGAGGGGAGGGGCGTACCGATAGCTCAATCGTACAAGCGTCCAGCTTCAGAGTCAAATCTGGACTGATTTTGATCAAGTAAGCGTCAGAATAACTGCAGTCATATCTCCAGATGAACACTTACTGGACTGAAGCAGCTCAGCTTTACTTGATTCTCCATCAATCATGTTTTAGTCTCAAATCTGATCATCAGGATCTTTTGAGGAGCTTCACTTTCACTGTTCCTCAGCGGAGGAATGATCTTCTGAGGAGCCTTTATTATTCATCTCTCAATCAGCATTGCATTATATGTTATAATCTCATCTTACTGAGACATTATTAGAGATATAGACTGATATTTAGATCATTTACATCTCATCTTACTGAGATATATTACATAATTGGTCCAAACTCGACCAAAAGCACATTTAAAAACATGTGATCCTTCTATTATCTATTGAAACCCCTAATAATATTTAAAATATCAGTAAGCTTAATTTATGTAAAATCATAATTTATTGGGTGCTTTTTATTTGGGAGCTGGCTGTCCCGAACCATAACCCCTAAACTTCAATGATATTGAAATAATTTTTGCATTTTATTCCATTGTTTTTAAAAATCTGATTTTTTTTTTTTTGTGAAGTAAAAAAATTTTTTTTAATATTTTCTCTGTAAATAATAAATTTATGTGTAAAAAAAAATCCCTCATTTTCATGTCACTACCAAAACTGTATTTTTTTTAGTCCTTGAGACTGATTTTAACTACAACCCTACATTTATGATCAGGAAATATTTGTGTCTCTGGTGATTATTAATAATAATAATAATTATTATTGGTCTCTGTTAAGTGCTGACACAATCTGTATTGTTAAAAGCGCTATATATATAAATAAAGGTGACTTAATATGCCCATAATTTTGAGGTAAATTTTCAAAAGTCTGAAAAATCTGTGTAAATTTAAGCAACGTCACTATCTTTTTTTTTATGCAATTAAGCACTTTTTTGGGAGTTATTCCATAATATTGAGTTTTTGTGTGTGTGCCACTGTTCAGAACTGTGCTAGATAACCATGTGCTGAGTAGCATCTTTAAACCAGGTTCAAAAGTAACTAAAATTATGGAATAATTTGACATTTGGTGGTGTTTCGGTAGTGACATCTTTGGGTTTTTAGGTAGAATTGTCACCGCCGAAACAGTCAAGACTGACAAAACAAACACATAATCCTTTATTTGGAGGAAATAAACAATTTTAGGACAGTTTTATGCATATTTTAGTATGTTTTAGAAGTGTTTTAGTATGTGGGTTAAACATGGGACATATCTCAAAAATAAAGTACACTGGATTATCAAAGATGTTATGATCGTTTATGGTTCAATGTATATTCAAACTAATGAATCCTTAACTTTTAAATCAGTATAATCAACTTTTTGCCTTTTAAACAAAAAATTTATTCAAAATGGAACAAATCACAATTGCAATATTATTAAAATTGTAATTATTGATTTACTTTTAAATAAAACAGCAAAAAATATATTTGCAAGATAGATGCATGCAAAATCATAATAGGCCAATATAACCTTATTAAATTATATATTACTGTGTTTCGGTAGTGATAAATTTGATAAAAATGACAACTTTCTAAAAATGCAATATGAGAAATAACTGCACAATTAACTAGAAATGTGTACCTCTGATATTATACAATATGCATACATACAAAATTTATGGAAAAATTCAAAACTCTTGACTTTGCACCAATTCTGTAGAATGACCTTATTAAGATATTATTAGAGATATAGAGCGACGACTGATATTTATAATTTTATATCAGTGTACTGTAATAAAGATCTGTGTTTTACATCATAAGCAGCAGAAATATCAGCATCTGCACCAAATTCATATTTTTGCTCAAAGCTCCATATTCTCCATAAGCAGCAGAAATATCAGCATCTGCACCAAATTCATATTTTTGCTCAAAGCTCCATATTCTCCATAAGCAGCAGAAATATCAGCATCTGCACCAAATTCATATTTTTGCTCAAAGCTCCATATTCTCCATAAGCAGCAGAAATATCAGCATCTGCACCAAATTCATATTTTTGCTCAAAGCTCCATATTCTCCATAAGCATCAGAAATATCAGCATCTGCACCAAATTCATATTTTTGCTCAAAGCTCCATATTCTCCATAAGCATCAGAAATATCAGCATCTGCACCAAATTCATATTTTTGCTCAAAGCTCCATATTCTCCATAAGCAGCAGAAATATCAGCATCTGCACCAAATTCATATTTTTGCTCAAAGCTCCATATTCTCCATAAGCATCAGAAATATCAGCATCTGCACCAAATTCATATTTTTGCTCAGTTTAAGCTCCATATTCTCCATAAGCATCAGAAATATCAGCATCTGCACCAAATTCATATTTTTGCTCAAAGCTCCATATTCTCCATAAGCAGCAGAAATATCAGCATCTGCACCAAATTCATATTTTTGCTCAAAGCTCCATATTCTCCATAAGCAGCAGAAATATCAGCATCTGCACCAAATTCATATTTTTGCTCAAAGCTCCATATTCTCCATAAGCATCAGAAATATCAGCATCTGCACCAAATTCATATTTTTGCTCAAAGCTCCATATTCTCCATAAGCATCAGAAATATCAGCATCTGCACCAAATTCATATTTTTGCTCAAAGCTCCATATTCTCCATAAGCAGCAGAAATATCAGCATCTGCACCAAATTCATATTTTTGCTCAAAGCTCCATATTCTCCATAAGCAGCAGAAATATCAGCATCTGCACCAAATTCATATTTTTGCTCAAAGCTCCATATTCTCCATAAGCAGCAGAAATATCAGCATCTGCACCAAATTCATATTTTTGCTCAAAGCTCCATATTCTCCATAAGCAGCAGAAATATCAGCATCTGCACCAAATTCATATTTTTGCTCAAAGCTCCATATTCTCCATAAGCATCAGAAATATCAGCATCTGCACCAAATTCATATTTTTGCTCAAAGCTCCATATTCTCCATAAGCATCAGAAATATCAGCATCTGCACCAAATTCATATTTTTGCTCAAAGCTCCATATTCTCCATAAGCAGCAGAAATATCAGCATCTGCACCAAATTCATATTTTTGCTCAAAGCTCCATATTCTCCATAAGCATCAGAAATATCAGCATCTGCACCAAATTCATATTTTTGCTCAAAGCTCCATATTCTCCATAAGCATCAGAAATATCAGCATCTGCACCAAATTCATATTTTTGCTCAAAGCTCCATATTCTCCATAAGCAGCAGAAATATCAGCATCTGCACCAAATTCATATTTTTGCTCAAAGCTCCATATTCTCCATAAGCAGCAGAAATATCAGCATCTGCACCAAATTCATATTTTTGCTCAAAGCTCCATATTCTCCATAAGCAGCAGAAATATCAGCATCTGCACCAAATTCATATTTTTGCTCAAAGCTCCATATTCTCCATAAGCAGCAGAAATATCAGCATCTGCACCAAATTCATATTTTTGCTCAAAGCTCCATATTCTCCATAAGCAGCAGAAATATCAGCATCTGCACCAAATTCATATTTTTGCTCAAAGCTCCATATTCTCCATAAGCAGCAGAAATATCAGCATCTGCACCAAATTCATATTTTTGCTCAAAGCTCCATATTCTCCATAAGCAGCAGAAATATCAGCATCTGCACCAAATTCATATTTTTGCTCAAAGCTCCATATTCTCCATAAGCAGCAGAAATATCAGCATCTGCACCAAATTCATATTTTTGCTCAGTTTAAGCTCCATATTCTCCATAAGCATCAGAAATATCAGCATCTGCACCAAATTCATATTTTTGCTCAAAGCTCCATATTCTCCATAAGCAGCAGAAATATCAGCATCTGCACCAAATTCATATTTTTGCTCAAAGCTCCATATTCTCCATAAGCAGCAGAAATATCAGCATCTGCACCAAATTCATATTTTTGCTCAAAGCTCCATATTCTCCATAAGCAGCAGAAATATCAGCATCTGCACCAAATTCATATTTCTGCTCAGTTTAAGCTCCATATTCTCCCTACATGAGCCATAAAGCCTGATATGATATAATATGATATATATATGATATATAATCTGATATATATAATATGATTCTCAATCAAATCACATTGAGCTTGGTTTAAGTCTAAAGGCTCGTGCTGTTGAAGTCCTGAGTCGTGTGGTTATGCTCATGATTTGATGTTTTTCTCTCAGAGACGTGTGAAGTGTTTTCTTCACTCATCTTAACACCTATATTTCGGTCTTGTTCTGATCATCTCCGGCCCGAGGACTGTATCTGCTAAATGACAAATAACCAAATAATCCACACCTGAGCCGTGCTTCAGCAAAACACATCACCCTCATCATCCAGATCTATAAAACCAGACGCATGAATTAAAGATGAGTTCTCCAGCAGTGATTGAACACTCTGACAGCGTTCATTAATATCAGTGATGACATGAATGAGCTTTTAAAGCACAATTACACTCTGAGATACTATAGTAAACACTGATGATGATGAAGATCAGTACCGTTTCTAGGCATAGGCGAGCTAGGCGGTCGCCTAGAGCGCCACCAGCTGAAGGGGGCGCCAATGAGCGCACGTACTGGCACTACATTTGAACAGGGTTGTGATCAAGAGCGTCACGGTCACCCTGAAATATGACTGCCGCCCCACTGGATCCCCAACATCATTGGGCTAGAGTTCTGTCAATCTGACGATGCCTGTACGCCATTGGATCAGAGCGCTCTCAATTGCTGCCTGATTGTTGCATGCTTGCATTTGGAGCGCTCATCAGCACCATTAGATCAATGGGTTCTGTCAGTGCTTTGGCAAGGCAACGCTTGTTTTGCCATGCAATAAAGCTAAGTTCAAAGGCCAATTTAAAATATTGGTACAGTAAATAAAGTGCACAAAATCAGTATTTTGTTTAGGCAGTTGATAAATCGTGTTGCGAGATTTGTCCAAAAGGTGTGCGTTTTTGCACCAATGCATTGGTAAAGGATCAGCGTGTCATGTAATATTCCCATATAAACTTTAACAGCCAATTAAAAAAATTAGTATAGTAAAATTCGCTAATTCACGAGATCAATACATCCTTTAGTAAACCGCTTTGTCGAGTTTAATACATCCGTATGGAGGTGTCGAAATGCTGGATCAATTAATTCACTACACAGCACTTAATGGGAGAAGCGTCTTACACACAGAGGACACAGCGTCACGTTATTTAAAGGGGAAGTTCACTAATGAGTAGCAAAGGATTAAGTAGTTGCTAGAGGTCTTCACGGGTCCAAAAATACCCGAACCCGAAGAGACCCATAAATATGCTGCACGGAACCGACCCGGACCCGTATTTTATTTGAAAGTGGGACCCGAACCCGTGCAGACCCGAGAAATGCCTTAAATGTACGACCCGGACCCGACACGGACCCGACCATTATTCGAAAGTTGGACCCGAACCCATGCAGACCCGAGAAATGCCTTAAATGTACGACCCGGACCCGACGCGGACCCGACACGGACCCGACCATTATTCGAAAGTTGGACCCGAACCCGTGCAGACCCAAGAAATGCCTTAAATGTACGACCCGGACCCGACGCGGACCCGACCATTATTCGAAAGTTGGACCCGAACCCGTGCAGACCCGAGAAATGCCTTAAATGTACGACCCGGACCCGACACGGACCCGACCATTATTCGAAAGTTGGACCCGAACCCGTGCAGACCCGAGAAATGCCTTAAATGTACGACCCGGACCCGACACGGACCCGACCATTATTCGAAAGTTGGACCCGAACCCGTGCAGACCCAAGAAATGCCTTAAATGTACGACCCGGACCCGACACGGACCCGACACGGACCCGACCATTATTCGAAAGTTGGACCCGAACCCGTGCAGACCCGAGAAATGCCTTAAATGTACGACCCGGACCCGACGCGGACCCGACCATTATTCGAAAGTTGGACCCGAACCCGTGCAGACCCGAGAAATGCCTTAAATGTACGACCCGGACCCGACACGGACCCGACCATTATTCGAAAGTTGGACCCGAACCCGTGCAGACCCAAGAAATGCCTTAAATGTACGACCCGGACCCGACACGGACCCGACCATTATTCGAAAGTTGGACCCGAACCCGTGCAGACCCGAGAAATGCCTTAAATGTACGACCCGGACCCGACGCGGACCCGACGCGGACCCGACCATTATTCGAAAGTTGGACCCGAACCCGTGCAGACCCGAGAAATGCCTTAAATGTACGACCCGGACCCGACACGGACCCGACACGGACCCGACCATTATTCGAAAGTTGGACCCGAACCCGTGCAGACCTGAGAAATGCCTTAAATGTACGACCCGGACCCGACACGGACCCGACCTTTATTCGAAAGTTGGACCCGAACCCGTGCAGACCCGAGAAATGCCTTAAATGTACGACCCGGACCCGACGCGGACCCGACCATTATTCGAAAGTTGGACCCGAACCCGTGCAGACCCGAGAAATGCCTTAAATGTACGACCCGGACCCGACACGGACCCGACCTTTATTCGAAAGTTGGACCCGAACCCGTGCAGACCCGAGAAATGCCTTAAATGTACGACCCGGACCCGACACGGACCCGACACGGACCCGACCATTATTCGAAAGTTGGACCCGAACCCGTGCAGACCCGAGAAATGCCTTAAATGTACGACCCGGACCCGACGCGGACCCGACCATTATTCGAAAGTTGGACCCGAACCCGGCTGGGAAGACAGACCCGACTGCACCCGATCGGCACATATTGCACAGCAAATGCTATTAAGTCAATAAACATGTTCCTTAACTACTATTAGTAGCCCTCTCCCGGACTGCGACGCATACAATCCTACAGTTCCATCCATGTTAGGCTGTTCCTCTCTCTTACCGTCTGAAAGAGCCTTAATCCACTCATTATTCCAGCTTCAAAAGTACACGGATGACTAATGCAACTTCGCAGTTTTTTTTTCTTTTTGTTGGTTGTATTAAAGACTCGGAGCAATCTTTTTTTTTTAGCAAAAAACACATAATTAGAAGTTCGTTACACTGCGTGCGTGTTCAATAACAGGTGCGTCTCTTCAGTTTTGTCACTGATCCATGATCAGCGTCCGCTTGCAGTACTACTCCGCGCGCGCTCTGCTTCTGGCGGCTGAGGTAACGCGTGTTTCTTCCACCTTATTCCCCGCTCACACTTCTCTCATCCTAATTTTACAAACTGCAAGTTACAAAACACACGCATGCTGACTGACGCTGATCACTCACGGGTGCGGTGTTCTCCGATCGACTCGGGTATGTTAAAAAGACCCGGGACCCGAAGTAATAGATTGGGACCCGACCCGGACCCGACTGACCATTTAAAACAGGGGTCACCAAGTTCGGTCCTGGAGGGCCGGTGTCCTGCAGAGTTTCGCTCCAACCCTAATCAAACACACCTGAAGCAGCTAATCAAGGTCTTACTAGGTATACTCCAAACTTCTATGCAGGTGTGTTGAAGCAAGTTGGAGCTAAACTCTGCAGGACACCGGCCCTCCAGGATCAAGTTTGATGACCCCTGATTTAAAATATAGACCCGAACCCGTACGGATCCCGGGTCGGATCCCGGGTCGGGTCTCGGGTCGCGGGTCTCGGGTCCTCCGTGAAGACCTCTAGTAGCTGCATTGATATGCCACTGATCATGTAGTTTGGGGCAACAAAGGGGTTTATAGGTTTGACTGAAATAATAATGCAATAACTGACACTTTAAATCAATGTTTCAAGCAGCAACAACAAAACAATTGAACAAAAAACAGATAAAAGACAAAAAGTAGCCATTGATAGAAACATGTATCCAAATGTAATAAAATTAATTTATGTGTAAATTATGTGCAATGTCTTAGCTACTAGGGATTGTTACATAGGGCTATACAGGCAACACAATGATATTACAGATAATAAATTGTGCAAAATGTTTATCTTAATTTACAAATAATGCATTCAGATTTGTGGAACTCAATCTCCACAAATTAGTGTCGTTACTATGACAACCAATTTGAATGTGACGAAACTGGTGTCTGAAAATAATATATATATATATATATATATATATAAAAAATATATTAAAAAAAAAAAATATATATCTATATAATTTTGGGGGGGGGGCACCAATATGGATTTCGCCTACGGCGTCAAATTGGCTAGAAACTGCCCTGATGAAGATTCATCACTTCATCCTCCTTTGTTTTGATCTTATGGAAGGTGCATTGAAAAAAATGCCATTTTTTACAAATATTGATGTAAAATTATTTTAAAAATTATTGTAAATAAATGTCAACACATTGAAACGTCAAACGATTAATCGTGATCCAAAACAAGGTTTTGTTTACATGTGTGTACTGTGTATATTTATTATGATATTACACAGTAAATATTTACAGTATTTAAATTCTAAATTTATTTAATATATACATTTTTTTCTTACATGCATGTGTATTTATATATACATAAATATACACACATGTAAACAAAAACTTATTTTGGATGCGATTAATCATTTGAAAGCATTAAAAATAGTCGTTTTTTTTATTAAATATGCTACCAATACATAAATACATGTATTTTTTTTATACAGTGTTTATACTTTGATTTTTACTGTACCGTGGAACTAAAATATATGCATGTGGTACGTCCATCTCCAAATATTATGGTCAAATTTAGTATTTTTTTGTACACTGGAAGAAAAAATTACTTAAGAAATTACTTAAATTTTGCAATTAATAACAAAAATACAGCAACTTTAACATGAAGATTCAAAGTAAAGTAAAGACTGAAATATTATAATTTTTAGTGTTATGTTTTCTATATTTATTTTAATATTTACCCAGCTAACAAGGAAGTTATAAACAAATGTTCCGGTACTGATATCAACATTATATGCTCTTTATAACGTTATCAAAACTTTAGCAAAAACATATTTATATGTCGTTTATGAATTATTATTTTTTTTCAGAACGTTCAGAGAAAATTTTATGTTTCCATAATGTGTGCAAAATGATAAAATTGAATGTTCCGTTAATGCATGAATTTAAATGAGATGTTTTGAATGTTCAGTAAATATCATTTTCATAACTCAATGGCAACGTTACAGTAAAACATATCATATTTGTGTTATCTGGGTCCATCACAATCTGCACTAATACCAGAATATCTCTGGATTATCATGAAGCCATGTGCAAAAACATGCTACAGTTTCATCATATCATAAGACAAAGTGCATGATATTCAGAATTAATAACTGTGTGTGTGTTAAACTGCTTTGAAGAGTTCACGCGCGTCGCAGGATTGTTTCAAAAGTCGCTTGTCATTAAAATGAAATACAAGAGAAGAGTAAAATATTCATAAGATCTGAAACAGCTTACAGTCAGAACACAATCACATCTTAAGTTCTGCTTCTGCTCCTGCGCTGTAAATATCATAATGTGAGACTTTATGATAAACCCACACCTGCTCTTATATACCTGATCACGACACACACACACAACACACACACACACACACACTCTCACACAGCACACAGCACACACGCAAGCACACGCACACACACACTCACACATACTCTCACACACACATAGGCATGCACACAGACACACACACAACTCACTCAACACACACACACCACACACGCACTCACACATACGCATGCACTACACACACACACACACACACACACACACTCCACACACACATACACACACACACACAGACACAGACACACGCAAGCACACACACACTCACTCACACAGTGTAAGTGTTCCTGTGGCTCAGTGGCAGAGCATTGCGTTAGCAACGCAAAAGGTTGTGGGTTCGATTCCCAGGGAACACACATAGTGATAAAGCATGTATAGCCTGAATGCACTGTAAGTCGCTTTGGATAAAAGCGTCTGCTAAATGCATAAATGTAAATGTACACATACGCATGCACACACACACATACTCTCTCACACACACACACACAGACGCAAGCACACACACACTCACTCACACATACTCTAACACACACACATACGCATTTGTTGGGTTTCCATGCACACACACACACGCACGCTCACACACACACATACTCTAACACACACACATACGCATTTGT
>CM041807.1:40752878-40785378 GCA_023376895.1 Aspiorhynchus laticeps
AAATGTCATAAAATGACTTTAAATTATTTAAAATGAGACAAAAGACGTATTAAAATACACTAAAACAACAAAAAATCCAGATATGTTTTATTTTAATTAATTTTTCCGTCAAGAAATTATTTAAAATAAGATAAAATAAGCATTAAAATACACTAAAACAACTAAAAATCTAGATATGTCTTATTTTAATTCATTTTTCCGTCAATAAATTATTTAAAATAAGATAAAATAAGCATTAAAATACACTAAAACAACTAAAAATCTAGATATGTCTTATTTTAATTCATTTTTCCGTCAAGAAATTATTTAAAATAAGATAAAATAAGCATTAAAATACACTAAAACAACTAAAAATCTAGATATGTCTTATTTTAATTCATTTTTCCGTCAATAAATTATTTAAAATAAGATAAAATAAGCATTAAAATACACTAAAACAACAAAAAATCCAGATATGTCTTATTTTAATTCATTTTTCCTTGAAGAAATTATTTAAAATAAGATAAAATAAGCATTAAAATACACTAAAACAACAAAAAATCCAGATATGTCTTATTTTAATTAATTTTTCCGTCAATAAATTATTTAAAATAAGATAAAATAAGCATTAAAATACACTAAAACAACAAAAAATCTAGATATGTCTTATTTTAATTCATTTTTCTGTCAAGAAATTATTTAAAATAAGATAAAATAAGCATTAAAATACACTAAAACAACAAAAAATCTAGATATGTCTTATTTTAATTCATTTTTCCTTGAAGAAATTATTTAAAATAAGATAAAATAAGCATTAAAATACACTAAAACAACAAAAAATCCAGATATGTCTTATTTTAATTCATTTTTCCTTGAAGAAATTATTTAAAATAAGATAAAATAAGCATTAAAATACACTAAAACAACAAAAAATCTAGATATGTCTTATTTTAATTCATTTTTCTGTCAAGAAATTATTTAAAATAAGATAAAATAAGCATTAAAATACACTAAAACAACAAAAAATCCAGATATGTCTTATTTTAATTAATTTTTCCGTCAATAAATTATTTAAAATAAGATAAAATAAGCATTAAAATACACTAAAACAACAAAAAATCTAGATATGTCTTATTTTAATTCATTTTTCTGTCAAGAAATGGTTTAAAATAAGATCAAATAAGCATTAAAATACACTAAAACAACAAAAAATCAAGATATGTCTTATTTTAATTCATTTTTCCTTGAAGAAATTATTTAAAATAAGATCAAATAAGCATTAAAATACACTAAAACAACAAAAAATCAAGATATGTCTTATTTTAATTCATTTTTCCTTGAAGAAATTATTTAAAATAAGATAAAATAAGCATTAAAATACACTAAAACAACAAAAAATCAAGATATGTCTTATTTTAATTCATTTTTCCTTGAAGAAATTATTTAAAATAAGATAAAATAACATTAAAATACACTAAAACAACAAAAAATCAAGATATGTCTTATTTTAATTCATTTTTCCGTCAATAAATTATTTAAAATAAGATAAAATAACATTAAAATACACTAAAACAACAAAAAATCCAGATATGTCTTATTTTAATTCATTTTTCTGTCAAGAAATTATTTAAAATAAGATAAAATAACATTAAAATACACTAAAACAACAAAAAATCCAGATATGTCTTATTTTAATTCATTTTTCTGTCAAGAAATTATTTAAAATAAGATAAAATAAGCATTAAAATACACTAAAACAACAAAAAATCCAGATATGTCTTATTTTAATTCATTTTTCCTTGAAGAAATTATTTAAAATAAGATAAAATAAGCATTAAAATACACTAAAACAACAAAAAATCTAGATATGTTTTATTTTAATTCATTTTTCCTTGAAGAAATTATTTAAAATAAGATAAAATAAGCAGTAAAATACACTAAAACAACAAAAAATCCAGATATGTCTTATTTTAATTCATTTTTCCGTCAATAAATTATTTAAAATAAGATAAAATAAGCATTAAAATACACTAAAACAACAAAAAATCAAGATATGTTTTATTTTAATTAATTTTTCCGTCAAGAAATTATTTAAAATAAGATAAAATAAGCATTAAAATACACTAAAACAACAAAAAATCCAGATATGTTTTATTTTAATTCATTTTTCCGTCAAGAAATTATTTAAAATAAGATAAAATAACATTAAAATACACTAAAACAACAAAAAATCCAGATATGTCTTATTTTAATTCATTTTTCTGTCAAGAAATTATTTAAAATAAGATAAAATAAGCATTAAAATACACTAAAACAACAAAAAATCCAGATATGTCTTATTTTAATTCATTTTTCCTTGAAGAAATTATTTAAAATAAGATAAAATAAGCATTAAAATAGACTAAAACAACAAAAAATCCAGATATGTCTTATTTTAATTCATTTTTCCGTCAATAAATTATTTAAAATAAGATAAAATAACATTAAAATACACTAAAACAACAAAAAATCTAGATATGTTTTATTTTAATTCATTTTTCCTTGAAGAAATTATTTAAAATAAGATAAAATAAGCAGTAAAATACACTAAAACAACAAAAAATCCAGATATGTCTTATTTTAATTCATTTTTCCGTCAATAAATTATTTAAAATAAGATAAAATAAGCATTAAAATACACTAAAACAACAAAAAATCAAGATATGTTTTATTTTAATTAATTTTTCCGTCAAGAAATTATTTAAAATAAGATAAAATAAGCATTAAAATAGACTAAAACAACAAAAAATCCAGATATGTCTTATTTTAATTCATTTTTCTGTCAAGAAATTATTTAAAATAAGATAAAATAAGCATTAAAATACACTAAAACAACAAAAAATCCAGATATGTTTTATTTTAATTCATTTTTCTGTCAAGAAATTATTTAAAATAAGATAAAATAAGCATTAAAATACACTAAAACAACAAAAAATCCAGATATGTTTTATTTTAATTCATTTTTCTGTCAAGAAATTATTTAAAATAAGATAAAATAAGCATTAAAATACACTAAAACAACAAAAAATCTAGATATGTCTTATTTTAATTCATTTTTCTGTCAAGAAATTATTTAAAATAAGATAAAATAAGCATTAAAATACACTAAAACAACAAAAAATCCAGATATGTCTTATTTTAATTAATTTTTCCGTCAAGAAATTATTTAAAATAAGATAAAATAAGCATTAAAATACACTAAAACAACAAAAAAATCAAGATATTTCTTATTTTAATTCATTTTTCCGTCAAGAAATTATTTAAAATAAGATAAAATAAGCATTAAAATACACTAAAACAACAAAAAAATCAAGATATTTCTTATTTTAATTCATTTTTCTGTCAAGAAATGGTTTAAAATAAGATCAAATAAGCATTAAAATACACTAAAACAACAAAAAATCAAGATATTTCTTATTTTAATTCATTTTTCCGTCAAGAAATTATTTAAAATAAGATAAAATAAGCATTAAAATACACTAAAACAACAAAAAATCCAGATATGTCTTATTTTAATTCATTTTTCTGTCAAGAAATGGTTTAAAATAAGATCAAATAAGCATTAAAATACACTAAAACAACAAAAAATCAAGATATGTCTTATTTTAATTCATTTTTCCTTGAAGAAATTATTTAAAATAAGATAAAATAAGCATTAAAATACACTAAAACAACAAAAAATCAAGATATGTCTTATTTTAATTCATTTTTCCTTGAAGAAATTATTTAAAATAAGATAAAATAACATTAAAATACACTAAAACAACAAAAAATCAAGATATGTCTTATTTTAATTCATTTTTCCGTCAATAAATTATTTAAAATAAGATAAAATAACATTAAAATACACTAAAACAACAAAAAATCCAGATATGTCTTATTTTAATTCATTTTTCTGTCAAGAAATTATTTAAAATAAGATAAAATAAGCATTAAAATACACTAAAACAACAAAAAATCCAGATATGTCTTATTTTAATTCATTTTTCCTTGAAGAAATTATTTAAAATAAGATAAAATAAGCAGTAAAATACACTAAAACAACAAAAAATCCAGATATGTCTTATTTTAATTCATTTTTCCGTCAATAAATTATTTAAAATAAGATAAAATAAGCATTAAAATACACTAAAACAACAAAAAATCAAGATATGTTTTATTTTAATTAATTTTTCCGTCAAGAAATTATTTAAAATAAGATAAAATAAGCATTAAAATAGACTAAAACAACAAAAAATCCAGATATGTCTTATTTTAATTCATTTTTCTGTCAAGAAATTATTTAAAATAAGATAAAATAAGCATTAAAATACACTAAAACAACAAAAAATCCAGATATGTTTTATTTTAATTCATTTTTCTGTCAAGAAATTATTTAAAATAAGATAAAATAAGCATTAAAATACACTAAAACAACAAAAAATCCAGATATGTTTTATTTTAATTCATTTTTCTGTCAAGAAATTATTTAAAATAAGATAAAATAAGCATTAAAATACACTAAAACAACAAAAAATCCAGATATGTCTTATTTTAATTAATTTTTCCGTCAAGAAATTATTTAAAATAAGATAAAATAAGCATTAAAATACACTAAAACAACAAAAAAATCAAGATATTTCTTATTTTAATTCATTTTTCCGTCAAGAAATTATTTAAAATAAGATAAAATAAGCATTAAAATACACTAAAACAACAAAAAAATCAAGATATTTCTTATTTTAATTCATTTTTCTGTCAAGAAATGGTTTAAAATAAGATCAAATAAGCATTAAAATACACTAAAACAACAAAAAATCAAGATATTTCTTATTTTAATTCATTTTTCCGTCAAGAAATTATTTAAAATAAGATAAAATAAGCATTAAAATACACTAAAACAACAAAAAATCCAGATATGTCTTATTTTAATTCATTTTTCTGTCAAGAAATGGTTTAAAATAAGATCAAATAAGCATTAAAATACACTAAAACAACAAAAAATCAAGATATGTCTTATTTTAATTCATTTTTCCTTGAAGAAATTATTTAAAATAAGATAAAATAAGCATTAAAATACACTAAAACAACAAAAAATCAAGATATGTCTTATTTTAATTCATTTTTCCTTGAAGAAATTATTTAAAATAAGATAAAATAACATTAAAATACACTAAAACAACAAAAAATCAAGATATGTCTTATTTTAATTCATTTTTCCGTCAATAAATTATTTAAAATAAGATAAAATAACATTAAAATACACTAAAACAACAAAAAATCCAGATATGTCTTATTTTAATTCATTTTTCTGTCAAGAAATTATTTAAAATAAGATAAAATAAGCATTAAAATACACTAAAACAACAAAAAATCCAGATATGTCTTATTTTAATTCATTTTTCCTTGAAGAAATTATTTAAAATAAGATAAAATAAGCATTAAAATACACTAAAACAACAAAAAATCTAGATATGTTTTATTTTAATTCATTTTTCCTTGAAGAAATTATTTAAAATAAGATCAAATAAGCATTAAAATACACTAAAACAACAAAAAATCTAGATATGTTTTATTTTAATTCATTTTTCCTTGAAGAAATTATTTAAAATAAGATAAAATAAGCAGTAAAATACACTAAAACAACAAAAAATCCAGATATGTCTTATTTTAATTCATTTTTCCGTCAATAAATTATTTAAAATAAGATAAAATAAGCATTAAAATACACTAAAACAACAAAAAATCAAGATATGTTTTATTTTAATTAATTTTTCCGTCAAGAAATTATTTAAAATAAGATAAAATAAGCATTAAAATAGACTAAAACAACAAAAAATCCAGATATGTCTTATTTTAATTCATTTTTCTGTCAAGAAATTATTTAAAATAAGATAAAATAAGCATTAAAATACACTAAAACAACAAAAAATCCAGATATGTTTTATTTTAATTCATTTTTCTGTCAAGAAATTATTTAAAATAAGATAAAATAAGCATTAAAATACACTAAAACAACAAAAAATCAAGATATGTCTTATTTTAATTCATTTTTCTGTCAAGAAATTATTTAAAATAAGATAAAATAAGCATTAAAATACACTAAAACAACAAAAAATCTAGATATGTCTTATTTTAATTTATTTTTCCGTCAATAAATTATTTAAAATAAGATAAAATAACATTAAAATACACTAAAACAACAAAAAATCCAGATATGTCTTATTTTAATTAATTTTTCCGTCAAGAAATTATTTAAAATAAGATAAAATAAGCATTAAAATACACTAAAACAACAAAAAATCCAGATATGTCTTATTTTAATTCATCTTTCCTTGAAGAAATTATTTAAAATAAGATAAAATAACATTAAAATACACTAAAACAACAAAAAATCCAGATATGTCTTATTTTAATTCATCTTTCCTTGAAGAAATTATTTAAAATAAGATAAAATAACATTAAAATACACTAAAACAACAAAAAATCCAGATATGTCTTATTTTAATTCATTTTTCCGTCAATAAATTATTTAAAATAAGATAAAATAACATTAAAATACACTAAAACAACAAAAAAATCCAGATATGTCTTATTTTAATTCATTTTTCCTTGAAGAAATTATTTAAAATAAGATAAAATAAGCATTAAAATACACTAAAACAACAAAAAATCAAGATATGTCTTATTTTAATTATTTTTTCCATCAAGAAATTATTTAAAATAAGATAAAATAAGCATTAAAATACACTAAAACAACAAAAAATCAAGATATGTCTTATTTTAATTATTTTTTCCATCAAGAAATTATTTAAAATAAGATAAAATAACATTAAAATACACTAAAACAACAAAAAATCCAGATATGTCTTATTTTAATTAATTTTTCCGTCAAGAAATGATTTGACAAAAATGTCCAAAAGGTGTCACAAGGGTTAAAGCGTGTGTGGTCCTGATTGCAGCTGTGAGGTGCGACCCGGTCCGGAGTTCCTGACCCGCTCGTACCGCTTCTTCCCCGACGGCAGCTTCCAGGCGCTGCAGTTCTTCTACCAGGACCCTGACTGCAGCGAGCCCAGCTCCAGCCTGCTGATCCGGGGCCGCGTCCGGCCGCTGCGGGGCTCCTGGCTGGTGCGTGGAGGAACGGTCAGCGAGGTGCATGTGAGCCGGGTCCAGCTGCGGTGCCTGCAGACGGCCTGCGACACGGATCCGGACCGTAGCATGCAGGAGCTGACGCTGATGCGTCTGGAGCTCGGGGCCGAGGAGCTGTTCCTGGGAGACGTTCAGAGGAGCCTCCAGCAGCCCGCGGGTTACCAGAGCCCCCTGCGGAGCTCCGAGGTCAGGACCGGCCCTCGCAGGGCGTTAATATTAACCCACAGCGCTCCGAATACAATATACTGCAATGCTGTCTCTATCAAAACACATTTTCAAACTTTGCCTCTTTGTTTAAATTTTTTACTTTACACACAATTGCACATAAAATGCATCACATCACAATGAAGCACTGCATTCAAAATATCACGAATGCATCTTAAAAGCAAAACACCTTTGCCATAATATTATATTTTTGGATATACAGTCAAACCAAAAATTATTCATACACCAGATATGATTTTTACTAGTGTGTGCAGGACACTATACTTCATTTATGTAAGAGAGGAGAGCAAAATAAAGTAAACTGTGACATATTATACTCAATAATCCTTCATACAGTGAACTACCGGATCAAATATTATTCACTTTGCATGTTTCTTTAATTGCTAATGTGATGTTTTTACATACAGACTGAACTAAATGAAGCATTGCTTGGTAATTGGAGCTAAATTGGTTTTATCTAATTGTGTCTTAATTCAACCCAATTCATTACATACCTTTCTATCAAAGTTATCTGATGATATCAACATCAATTGGAGTTATTCTCATATTTTATTACCATTTTCTAAACTATAGCGAATATATAATGTGAGAAATGTTGAAGGTGTCTGAATATATTCAGCTTTGACTGTATATCATATAAACACAGTTATTAAAAACCTAAAGCTGTACAAGATTGAAAGCAGACTTGTTTTACTGTAAGCATTAGTGGTTATGAGTACAGTACAGAAGAGCGTGTGTAGATGTGTATTGATCAGTGAAGCACATGTGATCAATTACTGTGGCTTTCTCATTTATTTTGATGGAAAATTGTGTGTTGTGTTTTACAAAAAGTGTTTTATGAAATTGATAACGGAGTCAAAGGCTGATAATTAGTGTCTGGTTTTGCAGGTTTGGTGTGTGTTTGAGTGACAGCTTTCAGAAACAAGGAAAGATTTTGTGTGAAAGCAGCTGAAAAACACTGTAAAGTCAACATGAAATAATTTACTGTCTAATAACTTGCTTCGTTTGATCAATCGCCGTTTTTAATCAACCTTTATCCCATTTCACAAAGAAATATGTCATAAAATGACTTTAAATGATTTAAAATGAGACAAAAGACGTATTAAAATATGGTAAAACAACTAAAAATCAAGATGTTTTGTTTTAATTAATTTTTCTTTCAAGAAATTATTTAAAATAAGATAATACAAGCATTAAAATACACTAAAACAACTAAAAATCAAGATAAACAACTGAAAATGTTTATTTTAATTAATTTTATTTCAAGAAACGATTTGAAATAAGATAAAATAAGCATTAAAATACACTAAAACAACTAAAAATCAAGATATGTCTTATTTTAATTAATTTTTCCTTGAAGAAATTATTTAAAATAAGATAAAATAAGCATTAAAATAGACTAAAACAACTAAAAATCAAGATATGTCTTATTTTAATTCATTTGTTTTAAAAGAAATGGTTTAAAATAAGATAAAATAGCATTAAAATACACTAAAACAACAACAAATCCAGATATGTCTTATTTTAATTAATTTTTCCTTGAAGAAATTATTTAAAATAAGATAAAATAACATTAAAATACACTAAAACAACAAAAAATCCAGATATGTCTTATTTTAATTCATTTGTTTTAAAAGAAATGGTTTAAAATAAGATAAAATAACATTAAAATACACTAAAACAACAACAAATCCAGATATGTCTTATTTTAATTCATTTTTCCTTCAAGAAATTATTTAAAATAAGATAAAATAACATTAAAATACACTAAAACAACAAAAAATCCAGATATGTCTTATTTTAATTCATTTGTTTTAAAAGAAATGGTTTAAAATAAGATAAAATAAGCATTAAAATACACTAAAACAACAAAAAATCCAGATATGTCTTATTTTAATTCATTTTTCCTTCAAGAAATTATTTAAAATAAGATAAAACAAGCATTAATATATGCAAAAACAAATATAAATGAAGAAATGTCTTATTTTAATTAATTTTCTGGTCTTTGAAGAACAAGGATTCACACAGTCTTGAGAAACCTGGATATATGAGGAATTGAATGATGATTTCTAGGCCTGAAAATGTCCTGAAAATGAATATAATCTTAAATCTTCATGTGCATTTTATTATACAAATATACACTTTTCTAGTCATGCAAAACCCTAAAATATTGTATTGGAAAAACATCTTTATTCTCAGAAATACGTCTCGTTACTGAAGTCAGATGATGTTTCATGTGGACTTTACCTGCGATTATAGAAGCTGTGAGATGATTGAAAATTATTATTATTATTATTTAGTAAAAATATGTGTTGGATGTTCAAAGTTTGGACACATTTGATTGAATTTGTTTCTCTTGACCTTAAAAAGCTTTGAGAGGTTCGTTCGGCCTCGAGATGACATTAAACGATTAGTTAATTCACTAATTAAAAAGAGTACAAACCCTGAGGAGCAGACCGCTCCTAAAACGTCTGGAATCCTAAAACATCATCGTTTTCATTTCAAATATAATTATTTTAGCTATTTTAATATCCTACATTGAACCCAAAACCAGGGGCCTTTGAGAAGCTTGAGCTGAAAAACCAGTCATAAGGGTCAATTTTATGAAATTGAGATTTATACATCATCTGAAGCTGAATTAATAATCTTTCCATTGATGTTTGTTTTGTTATGATAGGACAATATTTGTAAATCTGGAATCTGAGGGTGCAAAAAAATCTAAATATTGAGAAAATCATCTTTAAAGTTGTTCAAATTAAGCTCTTAGCAATGCATATTACTAATCAAAAATTAAGTTTTGATATATTTATGGTAGGAAATTTGCTAAATATCTAGTAAATATACCATAGCAACCACCTAGTAACACCTTAGCATCCACCCAAGTACCCTAGCAATCACCTAGCAACACCCTAGCAACCACCCAAAGTACCATAGCAACCACCCTGAGTACCAAAGCAACACCTTAGCAACCACCTCAGGTACCATAGCAACGGCCTAGTAACATCTTAGCAACCACCCCAAGTACCCTAGCAACACCCTAGCAACCACCCAAAGTACCATAGCAACCACCCTGAGTACCAAAGCAACACCTTAGCAACCACCTCGGGTACCATAGCAACGGCCTAGTAACACCTTAGCAACCACCCCAAGTACCCTAGCAACACCCTAGAAATCACCCCAGGTACCCCAGGTAAAGTTGTTCAAATTAAGTTCTTAGCAATGCATATTACTAATCAATAATTAAGTTTTGATATATTTACGGTAGGAAATTTACTAAATATCTTCATGGAACATGATCTTAATATCCTAATGATTTTTGTCATAACAGAAAAATTGATAATTTTGACTCATGCAATGTATTGTTGTCTATTGCTACAAATATACCTGTGTTACTGATGACTGCTTTTGTGCTGCAGGGTCACATTATGATTTGCTCCTGTATATATGAATGATGATTTGTACTGTACGTGAGGTGCTCATCATCACATACTGTATGTGTTTAAGAGCATCGTGATCTTATTTGATCACAGAATCGTTCTCGTGTTGTTTCTGGTTCACACACGACGACAGAAACGCCGTTAAAATAAAACCCGGCGACGCTGAAAAATACATGAAGCTTTTGACAGAAGAGTTATTAATTCATGAAGTGCCATGTTCGCTTAACTAAAAGTCTGTATAATGCATAACACTGTACTTCATTTGGGACGAGACATTGTCTGTGATTAATTCATGCACCGGCTGTCACGACCTTACCCCCCCCGCCCCCCCGCTCTACCTTTACTTCACTATATCTGACCCTGCAGCCAATCATAAGTAACACAGATATATTTGTAGCAATAGACAACAATACATTGTATGAGTCAAAATTATTAATTTTTCTTTTATGCCAAAAATCATTAGGATATTAAGATCATGTTCCATGAAGATATTTAGTAAATTTCCTACCGTAAATATATCAAAACTTAATTATTGATTAGTAATATGCATTGCTAAGAACTTCATTTGAACAACTTTAAAGGTGATTTTCTCAATATTTAGATTTTTTTGCTCCCTCAGATTCCAGATTTTCAAATATTGTCCTATCATAACAAACCTATTTATTTTATCCTATTTATTAGTGCTTTCAAAAGATTAATCACGACCAAAATAAAAGTTTTGTTTACATAATATATGTGTGTGTTCTGTATATATTTATTATGTATATATATATATATAAATACACACACACATGCATATATTTAAAAAAAAATGTCTATGTCTATGTTTAGGTTCATAGAATTTATAATATAAAAAAATATTTAATATATAAACAACATATTTTTCTGAAATATATACAGCATGTGTGTGTATTTATATAGACATAATAAATATACATAGTACACATATATTATGTAAACAAAAACTTTTATTTTGGATGCGATTAATTGGACAGCATTTATTCAATCTCAAAAAATTGACCCTTATGACTGGTTTTGTGCTCCAGGGTCACATATTACAAATAATTTATGTTTTATTAACAAGGTTCAGGAGGAGCACGATCAGATAATCAGTCTGGTCCAGGTACCATAGCAACCACCTAGTAACACCTTAGCAACCACCCCAAGTACCCTAGCAATCACCTAGCAACACCCTAGCAACCACCCAATGTACCATAGCAACCACCCTGAGTACCAAAGCAACCACCTAGCAACACCTTAGCAACCACCTCAGGTACCATAGCAACCGCCTAGTAACACCGTAGCAACCACCCCAAGTACCCTAGCAACACCCTAGAAATCACCCCAGGTACCTTAGCAACACCCTAGCAACCACTCCAAGTACCATAGCAACACCTTAGCAACCACCTCGGGTACCATAGCACACGCCTAGCAACATCCTAGCAACCCCCCTGAGTACCATAACAACCACCAAGCAACACCTTAGCAACCACCCCAAGTACCCTAGCAACACCCTAGAAATCACCCCAGGTACCTTAGCAACACCCTAGCAACCACTCCAAGTACCATAGCAACACCTTAGCAACCACCTCGGGTACCATAGCACAGGCCTAGCAACATCCTAGTAACCACCCTGAGTACCATAACAACCACCAAGCAACACCTTAGCAACCACCCCAAGTACCCTAGCAACACCCTAGAAATCACCCCAGGTACCTTAGCAGCACCCTAGCAACCACTCCAAGTACCATAGCAACACCTTAGCAACCACCTCGGGTACCATAGCACAGGCCTAGCAACATCCTAGTAACCACCCTGAGTACCATAACAACCACCAAGCAACACCTTAGCAACCACCCCAAGTACCCTAGCAACACCCTAGAAATCACCCCAGGTACCTTAGCAACACCCTAGCAACCACTCCAAGTACCATAGCAACACCTTAGCAACCACCTCGGGTACCATAGCACAGGCCTAGCAACATCCTAGTAACCACCCTGAGTACCATAACAACCACCAAGCAACACCTTAGCAACCACCCCAAGTACCCTAGCAACACCCTAGAAATCACCACAGGTACCTTAGCAACACCCTAGCAACCACCCCAAGTACCATAGCAACCACCTCGGGTACCATAGCACAGGCCTAGCAACATCCTAGCAACCCCCCTGAGTACCATAACAACCACCAAGCAACACCTTAGCAACCACCCCAAGTACCCTATCAACACCCTAGAAATCACCCCAGGTACCTTAGCAACACCCTAGCAACCACCCCAAGTACCATAGCAACACCATAGCAACCACCTCGGGTACCATAGCACACGCCTAGCAACATCCTAGCAACCCCCCTGAGTACCATAACAACCACCAAGCAACACCTTAGCAACCACCCCAAGTACCCTAGCAACACCCTAGAAATCACCCCAGGTACCTTAGCAACACCCTAGCAACCACTCCAAGTACCATAGCAACACCTTAGCAACCACCTCGGGTACCATAGCACAGGCCTAGCAACATCCTAGTAACCACCCTGAGTACCATAACAACCACCAAGCAACACCTTAGCAACCACCCCAAGTACCCTAGCAACACCCTAGAAATCACCCCAGGTACCTTAGCAACACCCTAGCAACCACCCCAAGTACCATAGCAACACCATAGCAACCACCTCGGGTACCATAGCACACGCCTAGCAACATCATAGCAACCCCCCTGAGTACCATAACAACCACCAAGCAACACCTTAGCAACCACCCCAAGACAGTACACTAGGAACCGCATAGCAACATCTTAGCAACAACCCAGGGTACCTTAGCAACCGCCTAGCAACACCTTAACAAGCACAATACGCGTATATATATATATATATACACAGCTGACTCACCTCTGTTCCATGACAGTTTCCCAGCATCCCGCCACCACCCCACCTCGAGCTCGGAGCCCCCCCTCCACCCCACCTCGAGCTCAGAGCCCCCCCTCCACCCCACCTCGAGCTCGTAGCCCCCCCACCACCCCACCTCTAGCTCGGAGCCCTCCCACCACCCCACCTCGAGCTCAGAGCCCCCCCTCCACCCCACCTCGAGCTCGTAGCCCCCCCACCACCCCACCTCGAGCTCGGAGCCCTCCCTCCACCCCACCTCGAGCTCAGAGCCCCCCCACCACCCCACCTCGAGCTCGTATCCCTCCCTCCACCCCACCTCGAGCTCGGAGCCCTCCCTCCACCCACACCTCGAGCTCGGAGCACCCCCTCCACCCCACCTCGAGCTCGGAGCCCTCCCTCCACCCACCTCGAGCTCGGAGCCCTCCCTCCACCCCACCTCGAGCTCGGAGCACCCCCTCCACCCCACCTCGAGCTCGAGCCCTCCCTCCACCCCACCTCGAGCTCGGAGCCCTCCCTCCACCCACACCTCGAGCTCGGAACCCCCCACCACCCCACCTCGAGCTCGGAGCCCTCCCTCCACCCCACCTCGAGCTCGGAGCCCTCCCTCCACCCCACCTCGAGCTCGGAGCCCTCCCTCCACCCCACCTCGAGCTCGGAGCCCTCCCTCCACCCCACCTCGAGCTCGGAGCCCTCCCTCCACCCCACCTCGAGCTCGGAGCCCTCCCACCACCCCACCTCGAGCTCGGAGCCCTCCCTCCACCCCACCTCGAGCTCGGAGCCCCCCTCTCCACCCCACCTCGAGCTCGGAGCCCCCCTCCACCCCACCTCGAGCTCGGAGCCCCCCCTCCACCCCACCTCGAGCTCGGAGCCCTCCCTCCACCCCACCTCGAGCTCGGAGCCCTCCCTCCACCCCACCTCGAGCTCGGAGCCCTCCCTCCACCCCACCTCGAGCTCGGAGCCCTCCCTCCACCCCACCTCGAGCTCGGAGCCCTCCCTCCACCCCACCTCGAGCTCGAAGACACCCCACCTCGAGCTCGGAGCCCCCCCTCCACCCCACCTCGAGCTCGGAGCCCCCCCACCACCCCACCTCGAGCTCGGACCCCCCCTCTCCACCCCACCTCGAGCTCGGAGCCCTCCCTCCACCCCACCTCGAGCTCCGCCCCACCTCCCTCCGGACAGCACGCTAAATATGCTTACTAATTACTCAATCATATTAATGTTAGTGTGAACTCGTGAAATCCTAATCTAATCAAGACAAACTATATATCGTTGGAAAGATTCATTTATGACAAGAGTGCGCCTGACCTTTGTCACAAAGTTTTTTTCATTGTCTTTTTCCCGCTCATCATAAATTATATATCAGCTGAAAGCTTAACCTCAAAATTCATCTTGTGAAAACCATTTTAAAATCAGACGTTGCATTATCATGCAAATGATACATCAAAATCATATTTTCGCTCATGCATTATTATAAGAATTTAATCTGTGAGTGTCAGTGAAGGGTTAAAGCTTCAAAGGGAATGTGTGGATAGTGTTTGTGCTGAAGCTGAGAGATGATCTTTTTGTGATGGATTCATATCTTTCATCCGCACGGCCCCCCCGCAGCTACAAGAGCATGTAATGCAATGTTAATGTATTCTAGTTGGGTCTGAATTATTGATGTCCGGGCCGGCTCCAGTAAGAGTGCAGACATGTGTCGAGCAGCTCTCTGATCGATTGAGATTAAATCATAATCCAGGGACGGCATTATGACACAATTATGATTCATAACTGTCCTTGTGTGTGTCAGCTGCTCGTGACTCTGTAACGTCTCTGAAGCTGGATTGAGCTGAAACTTCAGATTACTGGATATCGTTCATAAACAGTTATGCTTTCTGTTCATATTTTAGATTAGATTTTATGATTTCACTTTAATTTGAGTTATTTTCTGTTCATATTTTAGATTTTATTTTATTTTTAGATTTTATGATTTCACTTTAATTTGAGTTATTTTCTGTTAATATTTTAGATTTTATTTTTAGATTTTATGATTTCACTTTAATTTGTTATTTTCTGTTAATATTTTAGATTTTATGATTTCACTTTAATTTGAGTTATTTTCTGTTAATATTTTAGATTTTATGATTTCACTTTAATTTGAGTTATTTTCTGTTAATATTTTAGATTTTATGATTTCACTTTAATTTGAGTTATTTTCTGTTAATATTTTAGATTTTATGATTTCACTTTAATTTGAGTTATTTTTGTTAATATTTTAGATTTTATGATTTCACTTTAATTTGTTATTTTTGTTAATATTTTAGATTTTATGATTTCACTTAATTTGAGTTATTTCTGTTAATATTTTAGATTTTATGATTTTATTTAATTTTTATTTTCTGTTAATATTTTAGATTTTATGGTTTCAATGTTTTTATATTATTTCACTATGAATTTGATTTAGTTTCTGTTAATAGTTTTAAATCTAGATTTTATGATTACACTATTTTTAGTTAGAGTTTTAGTAAATTTTAATTTTTATTCTTATTTTTTTTTTTTTGTTTTATTTTAGAAGTTAAACTAAACAAAAATGCCTTGGAACTATCTGAAATAAAATGTTTTATTATTTTATTCAAATGTTTTTTATGGTTTCAGTTTTATATAGTTAACTATAATAATCCTGGTTTAAATCTGTTTTACTGATGCTTTTAAAGTTTATTACAAGACAAAAGGCTTTGTTTTATTACTAACTATTATTAGTAATAAAAACTATTATTACTGGGTTCTGATTGGATGATGAGAATCAGCGTAGGCTGGGATCTGATTGGATGATGAGAATCAGCGTAGGCTGGGCTCTGATTGGATGATGAGAATCAGCGTAGGCTGGGCTCTGATTGGATGATGAGAATCAGTGTAGGCTGGGCTCTGATTGGATGATGAGAATCAGCGTAGGCTGGGCTCTGATTGGATAATGAGAATCAGCGTATGCTGGGCTCTGATTGGATGATGAGAATCAGTGTAGGCTGGGCTCTGATTGGATGATGAGAATCAGTGTAGGCTGGGCTCTGATTGGATGATGAGAATCAGTGTAGGCTGGGCTCTGATTGGATAATGAGAATCAGCGTATGCTGGGCTCTGATTGGATGATGAGAATCAGTGTAGGCTGGGCTCTGATTGGATGATGAGAATCAGTGTAGGCTGGGCTCTGATTGGATGATGAGAATCAGTGTAGGCTGGGATCTGATTGGATGATGAGAATCAGTGTAGGCTGGGCTCTGATTGGATGATGAGAATCAGTGTAGGCTGGGATCTGATTGGATGATGAGAATCAGTGTAGGCTGGGCTCTGATTGGATGATGAGAATCAGTGTATGCTGGGATCTGATTGGATGATGAGAATCGGCGTAGGCTGGGATCTGATTGGATGATGAGAATCAGTGTAGGCTGGGCTCTGATTGGATGATGAGAATCAGTGTATGCTGGGATCTGATTGGATGATGAGAATCGGCGTAGGCTGGGATCTGATTGGATGATGAGAATCAGTGTAGGCTGGGATCTGATTGGATGAAAGTGTGTGTGTATGACTGGATGTAGAATAAGAGTCTGAAGTCACAGTAAGATGAAGAGTGATGTGTGTGATCTGTCTTCCAGGCCGAGCGCTGTGGAGTCTGTCAGATCGTGTCTTCGGCGGATCTTCATCATCCTCCGGTGCTGCCGGCTCGACCCGAGCGTCCGGTGCGTCTGCAGGGAAGCTGGGTCAGCACTCGGTGCGAGGTGCGTCCGGGCGTCCTCTTCCTCACCCGACAGCTGACCTTCCACGAGGACAGCCAGACCTGGACCGGTCAGTACGATCACTTCTCTGACCCCGTCTGCCGTCATCCCACCTTCAGCATCTCAGCCAGCGGACGCTACAGACGCGGAGCTCCATCTGCAGCCATCGGGGGCGCCGTCGAGTTCACCTTCACCGGTCAGTCACCACTCAAATACTGACCACAAAACTAGTGATAAAGCTGAATAAACGTGCTTTGCATTGATGTATGGTTTGTTATGATAGGACAATATTTGAAAATCTGGAATCTGAGGGTGCAAAAAAATCTAAATATTGAGAAAATCACCTTTAAAGTTGTTCAAATGAAGTCTTAGCAATGCATATTACTAATCAAACATGTATTTTACGGTAGGAAATTCACTCAAAAAATGACAAGGCGGCAGCTTCCAGTAATACAGTCAATGCAGAGTGTTGTGGGCGTGGCCTAAATGTGCTCCGTCTCTATACCAGACCTGTACAGCACACACAAATACATAACCTTTAACTTTAATGTGCTGTTTATAATTGATTTGACTCTTGTTGTAACTAAATGATGCACATTTTAGGTTACCTGAGAACACATTTTATCAGTGCTGTTGATATATGGGGATATTTTTCTTTAAAAAACGCATGGATTCGCTACAGGAGGTCTTTATTCTCTCTCCGGAGCCGTGTGAGGCATGTTTTATGGATGGATGACTTCTTTTGGACTGTTGAATGAAAACACCCATTCACTGCCATTATAACGCTTGAGCCTGGATCATTTTTTATGTAACTCCGATTCCGAAGTCATATACACCTAGGATGCCTTGTGGCAATTATCTGCACCTCAGTACATTATAAAACATGCAATAAGTTATTGAGTGTAATTTTAATATTAATTCCAATTATTAAATGGATGCCACCTTAATGGGACAATAAAGCCCTCCCTAACCCTACCCGTTACTTTTTCAACTTTTTGATTATTTCCTTCTTTTTAATGGAAAATAAATGCTTTTCTGATGTGATGTGAAATTTGAAAAGGGAGAAAAAAAGTACGCCAAAAGGTGGATTCGAACCCGTGTCGTTCGCATCAAAAGAGGTACGACACGTTTTACCATCTGCGCCACTAGAGCTGACGAACCGTCTTTTGTAATTCTGACTAGCACAATAACACGTTGGTATGCTTTCGCGCTACAATAATGCGCTCTCGACATTTGTTATTAAAATAACGCCTCCCTGCTACACTAATAGTAGTAGCTTTCCTCTGTGTATACATCCTTACTAGAACAATTGTAGCTGTATTATTTGTGTCCCCTTCAAAAACTGCTCTTGAGAAATTGTGTATATTGTCCCCCCCTACTGTTAGACGAAATGTACACCCCTGCTTGAGGGTGAGTAAATCATGGGTTAATGTTCCTCTTTGGCTGAACTATCACAGTTATAGAAGAGTTTCCTCTCAGCTGATGTTTGTTGTCCTGCAGTGACGCACATGACGGTGACACCCATGGATGTGGCCACCGCGTCTCTTCTGAGCGTGTTCCGAGGGCGTGAGTGTGGCGCCGAGGGCTCGTGGAAGCGGGGCGTACCGCAGGACGTGACGTCCACCTCGGGCTGTGCTGCGCTGGGGGTCCGGCTGCCTCACACCGAGTACGAGCTCTTCCGCGCCGGACAGGACTCGTCTGGACACAGCCTCCTCTACAACGGCCAGAGACCCGGCGACGGCTCGAGTCCGGACCGGCCTGAGCTCCGGCCCACCAGCTTCCAGCCGCCGCTGATCCGCTGCGAGAGACACGAGCGAGACCAGCCCTTCAGACTGAGCGCCGGCGGTGGACCGAACGCACTGGACACACTGACCGCTGCGCTCGTCCTGCTGCTATCACTCATGTAGACCCAGAATCTATCCCACAAATCATGATAGTTGAATAACAAGAGAGTAGAAGCACATATTGCCAAAAGTATTGGCACCCCTTCTAATGAACAGGTTTGGTAATGTCTATGAGTACAAATCTTAATGTTAAAGCATATAATGATATTCTAGGAAATTGTGTGCTTCTAATATTATAGCAACAGTTTGGACTCTTTTCTATTCTAACATGACAATGTCTCTGTGTATAAGACAAGGTTCAAAAAGAAAATGATTGATTGAGTCAGTGTGGAAGAACTTGACTGGTCTGCATAAAACCAAGTCCTAATCCCAGTTTAACACCTCTGGTGTGACTGTAAATGCAGACCTTGAGACAAAAACTCATCACCAAACACCAATGACTTGTACATATGGGTTCAGTCATTTTAGACACTTACAAAACTGTTGCTACAGAGATGAAATACAATTTTTAAATACATGAATTATGTTCCCATCGTTGTTGCCACAGATTTGGAAGTGCATTTTTGGGGTGCCAATACTTTTGTCCATATAGTGTAACTCTGGTTGTAAGGCTACAATTGACACTTCCTGTAAACGTATCCCTCAATTCTGATTGGCTGATCCAGGAACATGTTACACTTGATGAAATCAACATCTTTTGTTGTTCCTGGATCAACATTACGGTCCAAAAAAACATCCCCGGTGAACGTGATTTCAGCAAATACAACATGTTGTCCAGACAGAAACTAACACAGACTGAATGTAAGTGTGTGTAAATCCAGTCTCTGACAGCAGGTGGCGCTGATGGAGCAACAGAATTAATAAATTCAGAATTAATAAACAGCTGTTTACCGTAACCTCTGTGAACAAAGCAGCATTGCGAACACTATTTGAGACCCACAAAACCAGTCATAAGGGTCAATTTTATGAAATTGAGATGTATGCATCATCTGAAAGCTGAATAAATAGCTTTCCATTGATGTATGCTTTGGACAATATTTGAAAATCTGGAATCTGAGGGTGCAAAAAAATCTAAATATTGAGAAAATCATCTTTAAAGTTGTTCAAATGAATTCTTAGCAATGCATATTACTAATCAGAAATTAAGTTTTGATATATTTACGGTAGGAAATTTACTAAATATCTTCTATATCCTAAATATCCTAATGATTTTTGGCATAAAAGAAAAATTGATAATTTTGAGCCATACAATGTATTGTTGTCTATTGCTACAAATATCAAATGTTACTTATGACTGCTTTTGTGCTGCAGAGACACATTTATTAGGTATTACATGGAGCGAAGATGCATTGAATCTGTTCTGAAGACAGTCAGAATCTTCAGAGGTGCTTTCAGATAATTAATTAATTCATATATTAATTTATATAATTCCTTCCCATCTTTTCCACCATGTTTTCACACAAAACTACATGACTCTGTGTGAGACTGTTACTGAAAACTCTGCTTTATGCTGGATGGGATTCATTTATCCTCAGTTGTTAGGTGTAGGGATATGTTTTTGGACTGTAATGTTGATCCAGGAACAACAAAAGATGTTGATTTCACCAAGTGTAACATGTTCCTGGATCAACCAATCAGAATTGAGGGATACGTTTAAAGTAAGTGTCAATTTTAGTCTTACAACCAGAGTTATGTGCTTCTACTCCGTTATTCAATTATCATTCCCGTCTGATTTTAGGGATAAATTATGAGGAGGGATAGTGATGTTGATCCGGGAACATTTCTTGCTTGGAAATATCCCCCCCGCTAAACCTAACCCTTGATATGATAATTGAATAACATGTTATTCATAATTGAATAAATGATAATTGAATAACATGTTATTCATAATTGAATAAATTATAATTGAATAACATGTTATTCACAATTGAAGAAATGATAATTGAATAACATGTTATTCACAATTGAATAAATGATATTTGAATAACAGTTATTCACAATTGAATAAATGATAATTGAATAACATGTTATTCACAATTGAATAAATGATAATTGAATAACATGTTATTCATAATTGAATAAATTATAATTGAATAACATGTTATTCACAATTGAAGAAATGATAATTGAATAACATGTTATTCACAATTGAATAAATGATATTTGAATAACGTTATTCACAATTGAATAAATGATAATTGAATAACATGTTATTCACAATTGAATAAATGATAATTGAATAACATGTTATTCATAATTGAATAAATGATAATTGAATAACATGTTATTCATAATTGAATAAATGATATTTGAATAACATGTTATTCATAATTGAATAAATGATAATTGAATAACATGTTATTCATAATTGAATAAATGATATTTGAATAACGTTATTCATAATTGAATAAATGATAATTGAATAACATGTTATTCATAATTGAATAAATGATATTTGAATAACATGTTATTCATAATTGAATAAATGATAATTGAATAACATGTTATTCATAATTGAATAAATGATAATTGAATAACAAGGGAGTAGAAGCACCTAACTCTGATGGTAAGAGATTTCCTGAAAGTTATTCCTCGATTCTGATTGGTTGATTGGAATGTCGTTCCAGGATTCGGGATGCACCGATACCATTTTTTCAGAATTGATCCGATACCAAAAATTCTGAGTATCGGCCAAAACCGATACAATCTGATCCCATCACTGTTTAGTGTTTAATCAATGTAGACTTTCTATACCTCAGTGTGTGTTTAACACAATCTACTAAATATAGACAAACAGCGTTATGTGCTTCTACAGCCTTGTTATTCAATTATCATTCCTTCTGATTTTTGGGATAAATTATGATTTAGGTCTATGATTTGGAAAATATGTTGAACTAGCACTAGTTCATGAACAGTGTTGGGGAAAGCTACTTTAGTAATGCATTACAATTAGAGATTATAACGATATGAACATTTCTCATCATGATTATAGAGACCTAAATTATCACGGTATTGTTAAAATGTGCTGGAAATGTTTAAAAAGTACCGACACGTATTTAAAATCAACAAATAAGCTGACTGTTGTTTGCATAAACACTAAAACAATAACATTACCAATGATAGTTTATCTAATAACGTATGAAATGTTCAAATTAAAATGGTAAACTCACATTTCAGCCTTTAAATAAAGAAAAGGGTTAAATCAAAATTATTAACGATTAATAAATGATTTATCTGCTCTGTTTAAGTGTGTAGAATCCACATAAGCTTGTTTATCATCAACCGGTCAATATTTACAGCAGGGCATAGAAATTAACTCTATTTTAGAAACTGACTGTGATGTAAGTGTGTGTAGATCCAGTCTCTGACAGCAGGTGGCGCTTCTGGAGCAGCAGAAATATGTTATTAAAACACTGATTTATTAGTTATTACATGGAGCGAAGATGCTCAGATCTGTTCTGAGGACAGTCAGAATCTTCAGAGGTGCTTTCATAATTAATTAATTCATATATTAATTTATATCAGGGCTTCTCAAAGTCTACATTCAAAGGTCCAAATCTGAATATTCATCGATGTCAAAGGTCCGGACAATTGGTTATTACAAAACTGGTTTTTAATAAACATACATAACAAACAAATAAAAACACAATTGTTTTGAAAAAATAAAGTGCCCTTTGCATTCAAAATACATTAATAACAAGTGCAAAACTGGCAAAACAATTCATTTAAGTGTCTGCAATAGAGGTCGACCGATGCTGATATATGATGCTGATTTTTTGGCCGATATGTTTGTTTAAAATTGCACCCCCCCCCCCCCTTATCTCAGAAAAGAGAGTAGAGTAATTGTTTATTGCAGGGCACAAGGTGGTATAATACTAATAGTAGTAGTACTAATTCATAGTCAGTGTTGGGCACGTTACTTTAAAAAAGTAATTAGTCATAGTTACTTCTCACAAATAGTAACTGAGTTACATCATTATGAAAGTAACTAATTACCAGGGAAAGTAACTATTGCGTTACTTTTTTAAAAAAATGTTCAAATGTCAAATAACGTGGATGTCCCCAATATTAAATATGTTAAATGAATGAAATGGACACTAAATAGAATACATTATTATTATAAAACATTGTACATTAATCAACACTATTTATCTACTGACACTTAGCATCAGTTAGTCAAGCATTATAATATGATATTATGATAATTTAGCATTATATGATGATAGAGCTTTAGTAATTAGAATAACCAAGTATGAATTCATATTTGTCATGTTGACTGAACTTAGGACTGGTGCTTAAGATATTGTTATTTAGTGTTTCTATAAAAAAAGGGAGAAAATTGATAAGATAACAAAACTACTACGAATTATACCACTAATAACAATATAAAACACACTAAGGATTAATGAGCTGCTGGGTTCATGAATATTAATCACGTTGTCTGCATTCGCTCGAATTGATTCGCTGAAATCAAAACAGGGATGATAATAGGTGAGCGCCGGCCAATGAGATTGTCGTTTGCGCATTAGCTCCGCCCACTAGCAGAGAACCCGGCAGTTCTTAAAAGCTGAAGAATTCCAAAGTGTAACATGCTTTTTGTTTATATTTGACACGAAAACACAACAAAGAATATCGTTTCCCACATGTAGCATGTATGAAAGACTCTCTCGCAAACTGTATCTTCTCTGCCAGCAGTGTAGTGCGCTGCTGTGTAGCGGTGATGATATAGCGTGTGTGTCCCCGTGTAACGTGCTGTAATCAAATACTAAGTGCTGTGCTCACAAACGCTGACTGTGTATCAGTGCTGTACTGTGTGTGTCACACCATGTGACGCGACTGTGTCGCGAATAAATCGTCGCGTAGTGTGGACGCTGTGTCATGTGTGTCAGTGTGTACTGTCGTGCTGTCATGTGTGTCTCTGTCATGTCAGTGTCTGCGTGTGTGCGAAATGTCTGTCTAGTGGTGTCTGCGCGTGAAATGTCCTGTCAGTTGTGGCGTCGTGAAATGTCTCTGGTCATGTCGCGCGTGTATAGTGTCATTCATTCGCTGCGTGAAATTCTCTGTCATTCGCGCGTGAAGATGTCTCTTCATTCGCGCGTGTAAATGTCACTTCATTCGTCGTCGTGAAATTCACTTGCATTCGTTCTGCGTGAAATTCTGTTAATTCGCGTTCGTGTAATGATTCGCTTCATTCGCTGTCGTGAAGATTGCACTTCATTTCGCGCGTGAAATTCAGCTGTATGTCGTCGTCGTTGTTAAGATTCTCTGTGAAGTGTGTCGTGCTGCGTGAATGATTCTGCTTCATTCGTCGCGTGAAATTCGCTTCAGTTCGCTGCGTGATAATTGCACTTCATTCGCGCGTGAATATTCGCTTCACAGACAGAGCTGTGAATTCGCGTCATGGGAGTGGGCTTCTGGCCGTGCGGCTCCAGTCTCGTTGTGATATGGCTGACGTGGATTTTATTTAGAGGCTAGTTGCACTTTGTGCTGTATGGAAACACTGGACGCGTGTATTTTCAGCGAGAATGTAGTTGTTTAAAACTTCAAATCTGCGGTTTATTTATAAAAACACTCCTATTTGAAAATGTGCGTCGCTGATTTCGTAGCCGTGAGCTCCACGCGATCACCGGGCGCTCGTGCTCATGTATCCCAAAGAGAGGAGCGTAACCTCGGCTAGTCCTTCTGACGTCTGCCGCTGGCTCTGATGTATCTGGATAAACATAAGATATAATTCGTTTTGGGTAAATCTAACAGGTGGTCTATGGTACAGCTCCGGGTATCCACATACAGCCTCCGCTCGTAATCACGTCACTACTAGAGCAAGCTCCTGATTGGTTAACGCGGCGCGAATATCCGCCAAAGTTCAGATTTTTCAACTCGCGCGGCAAACGCCCGAAACGCTCAATTCGTGCGAACTGCGCCGCAGGACGTCTACTCGCGTCTTTGCATTGACTTAACGTATAAATCACTCGCGCTTAACGCTTCATTCGCGTCTGGTGTGAACGCACCATTACAGGAAACACGAAATTAAAATTACATCAAAGCTTTTCTGAAGACGGTTCTTTTCAAAGATACATTCATATAAAACACCCGCACAAGTAACAGATATTTCCTTCTAAATTAAAAAGTAATGCATTACTAGTTACTTGATAAAAGTAATCTGATTCCATAACTCGCGTTACTTGTAATGCATTCCCCCCCAGCACTGTTCATGAAGCTCCTCGCACCATTTAGGAACGAAACGTGAGCATCCAGCTGTTGTTGTTGTTGTTGTTAAAGGAATCTTGTGAAGCTCGTGACTCGTGCATGCGCTCTAATGTACTTCCTGTTCCTCCTGTACAGCGTCACATTCACTGCAGCTCAGCATACATTATTAATATAGTAATTACACTTCAGATAATTATCTCCAGTTTCACAGACGCTCCAGAGCTGATGATTTCATGCAAATATCCCAGGATTGTATTTTAAAGGACCTGATTGAAACCTCGTCTCATGATGCCCAATGAACGAACACATGAACTTTGGAACTAAAACCAAATATATATATATAAACATTTTCATTACTTGAAATAAATGTAAAAAAAAAAAATTTTTTTTTTTTTGCAATATTTATCATTTTCATAGTTTAACTTGATGTACTAAAATGTAAAATTATATAGAGATTACAAAAATATAAATAACTATCAAAATTACAATTAATTTATTTAAAATTTGAATTTAATATGAATCTTAACTCACAATTTTGGAGATAAAAATTGAGAGAAAAGTCATTATTTTCATAGTTTAACTTGATGTACTAAAATTGAAATTTATATAGACTTTACAAAAACAAACAATATTAAAATTAGAACTTATATATATATATATATATATATATAATATATTTATAAATATCCCAGGATTGTATTTTAGAGGACCTGATTGAAACCTCGTCTCATGATGCCCAATGAATGAACAACTTTTGAATAAAACCTAAATTTTTAATATATATATATATATATATATATTACATTTTCATTACTTGAAATAAATGTCAACTAAAATAAAAAAACATTTTATTTTTGCAACATTTATCATTTTCATAGTTTAACTTGATGTGCTAAAATTAAAAAAAATTATATAGAGATTACAAAAATATAAATAACAATATTAAAATTACAATTAATTTATTTAACACTTTAATTTAAAATTAAAATCAGCACAGAAAATATATATAAAAACCTAACTCGCAATTTTGGAGAAAAAAATTGAGAGAAAAGTCAGTATTTTCCGTGTTGATATATTAAAATTGAAAATTATATAGACATTACAAAAACATAAATAACAATATTAAAATTACAATTAATTTAAAATTAAAATGAGAACAGACAATATATATAAAAACTCACAATTTGAGAGAAAAAAATTAAGTCAGTATTTTCATAGTTTAACTAGTTTTATAATTATATACTTTACAAAAAATATAAACAACAATATTAAAATTACAATTAATTTATTTAAGTTTAATTTAAAATTAAAACCAGCATAGAAAATATATATAAAAAACAAATTCATCATTTTGGAGCGAAAAATATTGTGAGAAGTCATTATTTTCCATGTTTTACTTGATGTACTAAAATTTAAAATTGATATAATCATTACAAAAACAAATAACAATATTAAAATTACAATTAATTTAAAATTAAAATGAGAACAGAAAATATATATATAAACCTAACTCACAATTTGAGAGAAAAGTCCATATTTTCATAATTAACTCGATGTACTACAATTTAAAATTATATAGAATTTACAAAAACATAAATAACATTATATTTAGTACAATATTAAAATTATAATGAATTTATGTAAAATTAGATTAAGAACACAATATATATATTAAAACCTCTTAATTTTTGAGAGAAAAAAATAAGTCAGTATTTTCATAGAATACCAAAATTTTATTTATATATATATAAACATTTTCATTACTTGAAATGAAATAAATGTCAACTAAAAAAAAAATTTTTTTTTGCAACATTTATCATTTTCATAGTTTAACTTGATGTGCTAAAATTGAAAAATATAGATTTTACAAAAACAAACAATATTAAAATTAGAACTTATTTAAAATTTGAATTTAAAATGGAAAATATATAAAAACCTAATGCACAATATTAATGAAAACTATAATATTTCAATTAAAATGCTGTGAAGTACTTTCAAAAGAATAAAGGACCATTTTTGACCGTCGGTCTAATCATAAAACACATTTCTGTCTCTGGATTCTTATCATTTATGCAGAAACAGTTAATAGTGAGGAAGATATGTATTAATGCACAGCTGATCAGAGACGAAGCGCACGCAGCATAAAGAGTGTTAAAGAGTCTTTATTTCATCATGTTAAATACCACGGGACACGACTGCAAACCTGATTTATTCAAGTTGCCTCACAATCAAACATAGAATAATTTGCATAAAGAAAACGTTCTGCTGACGTCGTCACTCTCGAGGAAACAAACGTGGAGATGTGTGTAACGTCACGGTCCAGACGATGTCCATTCTCTCCAAACAACATGTACATGACACTTAAAACATCTTAATAAAGCAGAGAACGAGAAACACGTCCTTTTATTGATTGACAGCTTGTGTTTCAGATCTCCGTCGGGAGGATAGTGATGCTCGGACACATGGACCATATCTTCTTCTTCCCCCCCGACCACAGAGAAACCCACCCGGAGCCGTGTGTGTGTGTGTGTGAGAGAGTGTGTGTGTGTGTGAGAGTGTGTGTGTGTGTGTATGTGAGAGAATGTGTGTGTCTGAGAGTGTGTGTGAGTGAGTGTGAGTGAGTGTGTGTGTGTGTGAGTGAGTGTGTGTGAGAGTGATGAGTGTGTGTGTGTGTGTGTGTGTGATGTGTGTGTGTGTCTGAGAGTGGTGTGTGTGTGTGGGTGTGTGTGTGTGTGTGTGTAGTGAGTGATGTGAGTGAGTGAGTGGTGTGTGTGAGTGAGTGTGGTGGTGGTGAGTGAGTGATGTGGTTGATGTGAGTGTGTGTGTGTCTGAGATGTGTGTGTGTGTGAGAGTGTGTGTAGTGTGTGTGTGTCTGAGAGAGAGTGGTGTGTGTTGAGATGTGTGTTGAGAGTGTGTGTGTGTGTTGAGAGTGTGTGTGTGTGTTGGATGTGTGTCTGAGAGAAGTGTGTGGTGGGTGTGTGTGTGTCTGAGAGTGTGTGTGTGTGTGTCTGAGAGTGTGTGGTGTATGAGACAGGTGAGTGTGTGTGGTGTGAGAGAGTGTGTGTGTGTGTCTGAGAGTGTGTGTGTGTGTGTCTGAGAGTGTGTGTGTGTATGAGACAGTGTGTGAGAGTGTGTGTGTGTGTGAGAGAGTGTGTGTGTGAGTGTCTGAGATGTGTAGATGTGTGTGTGTCTGAGAGGTGTGTGTGTGTTGAGTGTCTAGTGTGTAGAGAAGTGTGTGTGTGTGTGTGAGAGTGTGTGTGTTCTGGAGAGTGTGTGTGTGTCTGAGAGTGTGTGTGTGATGTGTGCTGAGAGTGTGTGTGTCTGAGAGTGTGTGTGTGTATGGAGTGTGTGAGGTGTGTGTGGTGTGCTGAGAGTGTGTGTGTCAGAGTGTCAGAGTGTGTGTGTGAGTGTACTAACCATGTGAGAGTGTGTGTGTCTGAGAGTGTGTCTGAGTGTGTGTGTGTGTCTGAGAGTGTGTGTGTCAGAGTGTCAGAGTGTGTGTGTGAGTGTACTAACCGTGTGTGTGTGTCTTAGAGAGTGTGTGTCTGAGTGTGTGTGTACTAACCGTGTGAGAAAGGCAAGGCCTGTTTGAATGATCCTGTACACAGACACGTTTATTTCCGCCGCCGCGGGGCTCGTCTGCGCTAATCAACAAGAACACACGCTCCGCTCCGGAAGAACTCTACAAGACAAACTTCCCGAGGAAGAAGCCGATGAAGATGGCGGCGATGACGACGAGCAGAGACGGCAGCGATCTGGAGGCAGGCTCTTTGCTCAGCATCGCCGATGAAGACTTGGAGACGGAGCTGTCGAACTGATTGACCTTCCTCATCCTGAGCCCTTCGTCCTGATGAAGAGCGACACATCATCATCATCACCTTATATATCGGTATCAAGTTATCATGTGATTAATTACTAATGCTTTTATCACGATATTGAGATTTGTGACCCTGGAGCACAAAACCAGTCATAAACGTAGATTTATACTAAATAAACGTGCTTTCCATTGATGTATGGTTTGTTATGATAGGACAATATTTGAAAATCTGGAATCTGAGGGTGCAAAAAAATCAAAATATTGAGAAAATCATCTTTAAAGTTGTTCAAATGAAGTTCTTAGCAATGCATATTACTAATCAAAAATTAATTTTACGTAAGGAAATTTACTAAATATCTTTATGGAACATGATCTTAATATCCTAATGATTTTTTGCATAAAAGAAATTTTTTTTTTTTTTTTGAAAATTGAAAAAAAAATGAAAAAATTAATAATTTTGAGCCATACAATGTATTGTTGGCTATATATCTATGTTATTTATGACTGGTTTTGTGCTCCAGGGACACATATAATTGCAAAAAAGAGTTGTCATTTAATAACTTTTTTCTTATAACAAACAGAAATGAACATTTAAATGCAATACACACAAAAAAAATGTATAAAGAAACTATATTAAAGTGCATAAGAATTATAAAAATCAACAGGCTACACTTTATAATAAGATCTCATTAGTTACTGCATTAACATTAACAACAGCTACATTGCAAGTTATTAATATTTGTTAAAATATACAAGCTCAGGTGCATTAAATACAGTTTTGAGATCCGTGACGCAGCATACAGCAAATATTCTTAAAATGCATTAAAAAAATCTGAATAATTTGTAATATGCTAAATAATTATTCACTGTATCTTTAAGAGCCCATGATAATAATATGGTGATATCACATTACCACGTCTAGTGATGTCACTGATCTTTAATTAAGTTTGAGCTCGTTACGCCACCTAGTGCTCAAAGAGCTTAGTGCTTCTGCTGATCACAGATCATAACTGTGAAATAATAATAATAATCATAATGTTTATGAGAAACACTTACTGTATGCTCTGATGTCAAAGCTTTAAGTTCTTGTACACACTTCTGCTGATTATTAATATTTATAAAACAACTATGTTTAAATCTCAAGGGTTTGTATGTTTGAAAGTGAAGAATTTAAGACATATCATATTTTAACTTAACTTATGGAATATTCAGTTATTTTTACAGTACAATTGTAACTTACACCATTAACAGCCTATAATAACCCAACCAATAATAGTTATGTATCTCTCAGAAAAAACTGTGTGTATGAACACTGTTAATATTATTTTTTCCGATCACAACTTCAATTCTTTATTATTTATTAATTTATTTATTATAGTCTGTAAATTGTTCATACATTAATGCATGTTTTTGGGTAAGAATCTGTTACAGTCAATTTTTCTTGTACACTATAATTCCTGTTTTGTCATTGATAGGCATAATTTTTTTTTAACTTTATATAAAAAAATGTTTTTAAGTTATTTTATATCTTATATAAGCTATTTTATAATTTTAATATATATATATAATTTTTTTTATTTTTTTTTTACTTGTTGATACAATTCAATACAAAAGTTGTTTGGCATGAATAAAGAAAAAAAATAAAGTAAAAAAATAAAAAATATAGATAATAATTATTATTATTATTATTATTAACCATCTGATTGGTCTCCTAAAACACAAAGTCAAAATAAAACATTTACTAAAAAATATTTAATATTTTATTTGAAATAAACAATATTAAATATTAATATTAAAAAATATTTTTTCATAAAAAAATATTTACATTTTATTAGTTTACCTGCATATCATCACGTGACCATTAATGAGCATTAGAGAACATGAACATGTTAAATGATTGATATATTAATATTTTTGGTCAGTGTTTGTGAATCTCTCAGTAATCTGGTGTGTTATTGGGTCAGTGTGAGTGAATCAGGACACACACACACACACACCTTGAGCTGGCGGTTTTCATCTAGCAGCTTCACTACTTCCGTCTGCAGTCTCTTACAATCCTCCGTGAGTTTCTTCATCTCCGTGTCGTCCGTGGACAGACCGTCAGCCTTCGAGGAGCTCAGAGCAGACGCGGCTTTGCTTGATTCCAGCTCGTTCTGATCAGAGTGAAGGTGTGAGGAACAGTGATGATGATTTATAATGCTGACCGAACACACACACACTCATCTCAAACACACACACACACACACACACTCACCATCTTCTCACTGTCTGAAGGCATGTCACACACACACACACACACTCACCATCTTCTCGTTGTCTGAAGGCATGTCAAACACACACACACACACACCATCTTCTCGTTGTCTGAAGGCATGTCACACACACACACACACACTCACACTCACCATCTTCTCGTTGTCTGAAGGCATGTCAAACACACACACACACACACACTCACCATCTTCTCGTTGTCTGAAGGCATGTCACACACACACACACTCACCATCTTCTCGTTGTCTGAAGGCATGTCACACACACACACACACACACTCACCATCTTCTCGTTGTCTGAAGGCATGTCACACACACACACACTCACCATCTTCTCGTTGTCTGAAGGCATGTCACACTCACACACACACTCACCATCTTCTCGTTGTCTGAAGGCATGTCTCACACACACACACACACACACACTCACCATCTTCTCGTTGTCTGAAGGCATGTCAAACACACACACACACACTCACCATCTTCTCGTTGTCTGAAGGCATGTCACACACACACACACACACACACACACACACACACACACTCACCATCTTCTCGTTGTCTGAAGGCATGTCAAACACACACACACACACTCACCATCTTCTCGTTGTCTGAAGGCATGTCACACACACACACACACACACACACACACACTCACCATCTTCTCGTTGTCTGAAGGCATGTCACACACACACACACACACACACACACACACACACTCACCATCTTCTCGTTGTCTGAAGGCATGTCAAACACACACACACACACACCACCATCTCTCGTTGTCTGAAGGCATGTCACACACACACATCACACACACACACTCACCATCTTCTCGTTGTCTGAAGGCATGTCAAACACACACACACACACACACACACACTCACCATCTTCTCGTTGTCTGAAGGCATGTCACACACA
>CM041807.1:40787878-40792878 GCA_023376895.1 Aspiorhynchus laticeps
CAACCGCTCCAAGTCACGTAGAACCGAGGTGTATCGATTAGAGAGTGCATTAACGATTCTGCGTTGCATTTAACCCTGCGCCTCATATGAGGCTATTATATTTTAGTGTATCTTGAGAGTACATGAGTTTTAGTCTGTAGTGAGCACTTCAGAGATATTAATAGATTGAGATGTATCATTATGACACTCCTCTCCTGTCTGTCAAAAATGTCTGATTAATTTAGTGCATTTGGAAATAGTATTTTTGTTTTCATGTTGTAAATTAGTGTGTCATAGCATTAGGAAATTCAGTTTAAATTATGACTTTCTGTTATGAAACAGGACATTTTATAGTGTTTATTATGCATTTTGGGAGACATAACAAATAGGGAAAGAAATTCTATGAAATATTATGAAAATCATGTCAATTATTACTCCCATTATTACACTTCTTTTTTCATAACATGTTGCCACAAAAACACATTAATATGCAAATTAGCTTTAGTTTATAGATACATTGTATTTAATGAGAAAACCCGTTTATGGACATTTTACACGGTATATCGAATCATTCTGTTATAACAGTTGAGAATCATCTTTATACAAAGTTTTGAAAAAACAATCTTAAACTAAAAATGTATCGTGATTTTAAAAAAATCTATTGTTTTTGCCTATGCATGTTCATTCATGTCTTTTTATTTTTTTTTTAAAGAAATTGAGTACCGAGGACATAGCATAACTTATGAATGAAATATAATTTAAATGCTCTAAACAATGTAAAGACATGGAACAAAACCTTTAAGAGGTTAATGTGATTTAAAAGTGTTTAAGTGCTTGTGCTGTGTGCGTTTCAGAACTGACTTCTTTCATATTTATCAACCAGTGAGCAGAAAACTACATCAGTATATCATCATAAACACAGCCGTTTGTGTCTTAATGAAGGTAAACATGAGGAAGAATACGCTCGTGTACAGTATTTATTATATCTGTGTGTGTTCGGTGTTAAAGAGACAGCAGCTTAATAAACACACCACCTGTTATTAAAGGGATAGGTCACTTTGAAATTAAAATGTGGTATCTATCAGCTTACCCCAAGGGCATCCAAGATGTAGGTGTCTTATTTTTCTTCAGTAGATCCAATTTTGATGTTTTTAGGTCAAACCGTTTTAGTCTGTCAGTCATATAATGGCAGGTATAGGTCACTGTCTCTATAAGAGGGAAAAAGACATGCACAGAGAAATCCAAATTAAACAATTCCCCATCGTAACTACACATTGATGGCCTAAGACACGAAACGAGCGGTTTGTGAGAAAACGAACAGTATTTATATGTTTTTTTACCTCTTGTACACAACCATGTCCAAGTGACCTGAGTGCACACACACATCCGGTGTGTGACGTGTGTGTGTGTGTGACGTGTGTGTGTGTGTGTGTGTGCGCACGCATCCGGTGTGTGACGTGTGTGTGCGCGCGCTCTGGCTCACGCTGCATTCACACGGGGCGTCGGCGTCAACGCTTGACGGAGGGCGTGTCTGAAGCGTGGTGCTGACGCAACTTTTCAAGCGCCAACGGAGGCGTCAGCCAATCAGATCGCCTCATGCAAATACCCAATCCCGTTCATGCAACACCAGAGAAGTATGTGATTGGTTGTTGTAACTATGACGTCGCGTCAGCACCATGCTTCAGACACGCCCTCCGTCAAGCGTTGACGCCGACGCCCCGTGTGAATGCATCGTGAGCCAGAGCGCGCGCACACACGTCACACACCGGATGCGTGCACACACACACACACACACACACACACACGTCACACACCGGATGTGTGTGTGCACTCAGATCACTTGGACATGGTTGTGTACAAGAGGTAAAAAACCATATAAATACTGTTGGTTTTCTCACACAAACCGCTCGTTTCGTGTCTTAGGCATCAATGTGTAGTTACGATGGGGAATTGTTTAATTTGGATTTCTCTGTGCATGTCTTTTTCCCTCTTATAGAGACAGTGACCTATACCTGCCATTATATGACTGACAGACTAGAACGGTTTGACCTAAAAACATCAAAATTGGATCTACTGAAGAAAAAAAGACACCTACATCTTGGATGCCCTTGGGGTAAGCTGATAGATACCACATTTTAATTTCAAAGTGACCTATCCCTTTAATGATAATCAAAGAACTAAACACTCACTGATCTTGACGAATAGCTTTAATTAATAATCTATATTTGATTTATGAAATCTATGCAGTGTTTTTAAACTTAGTTTCTGTACCTGAAATTTGGTTCAGTTGTATTTATTTGTGCTATTGCTAATTGATTAGTATGTTAATACTGGCTGTTTACTTGTCTTTAATATTTGACATTTATATTAGGGTTAGGGTTAGATAAATAGGGGTTAGACTATTTATATTAGTCTAACCCTAACCCTTATATTAGTGGTGGTATTTTTGTTAAAAGCATAGACAAAAGTTCCTCTAGTAGGCCTAAGTCTTCTGATTTCTGCTCGTGTTATTCATCTGCAACAGAATGCTTTTGTAAAAATGTGATTTTTTGATCTTATTGGACTGGATCAGAGATAAGAGATACAGAAAGGTCTCACCGGAGATGGTGACGGTGGCGCCGGGCTCGATCAGGCCGCTGTTGGGCCGCACGCAGTAGCGTCGAGGAGCTGTGGTCTTCACTTTGAAGCATACTCTTCTATCGGACGGGTTCCTCAGCTTCAGGTTAGAGGTCACCACATCTGTGAAGGGTCCTGCACACATCAGGAGAAGCGCTGAGTGTTAGTGGTGTGATGAAAGCAGACATATCATTCAGAAACACTATCCGTACGCTACAAACACCCCCAGACGCTTATGATGATGATAACACACTTCATCATCAAACTGACCCTCATAACTAAACTCAGACAATTTTAAAACCCTCAAAATACACTTTTCTTCAGATTTTTTCACAATTATTTTTAAGAGATATAAAAAATGTTTCCATGTTAATGAATTCAAAGGCGTTTTATTAAGCTCATACTGATAATTCTCAGATTATATGAGTTCTTATTAATTTCATACAATTATATATATTGAAACAAAATTTCTAATCAATATTGCGAAAAAAAAAAAAAAAAATTAATAATAATATATATATATATATAATACCAAATAATTTTGTGTGGATCATGTGTAATTAAACATTTAAAAAAAAATCTAATTTTTTAAAATTAATATAAAAGGAGTAAATGCAGTTAATACTGATAATTCTCAGATTATATGAGTTCTTATTAATTTCATAGAATGATATATATGTTGAAACAAAATTTCTAATCAATATTGCGAAAAAAAAAAAAAAATATTAATAATAATAATATATACCAATAATTTTGTGTGGTTCATGTGTAATTAAACATTTAAAAAAAATCTACATTTTTTAAAATTAATATAAAAGGAGTAAATGCAGTTAATACTGATAATTCTCAGATTATATGAGTTCTTATTAATTTCATAGAATGATATATATTTGAAACAAAATTTCTAATCAATATTGCAAAAAAAAAAAAAAAATATATATATATATCCAAATAATTTTGTGTGGATCATGTGTAATTCAACATTTAAAAAAAAATCTATTTTTTTAAAAAAAATTAATATAAAAGGAGTAAATGCAGTTAATACTGATAATTCTCAGATTATATGAGTTCTTATTAATTTCATACAATTATATATATTGAAACAAAATTTCTAATCAATATTGCACGAAAAATATATATATTTCCAATAATTTTGTGTGGTTCATGTGTAATTCAACATTTTGAAAAAATTCTAAAAAAATTTAATTAATAAAAAAGGAGTAAATGCGGTTAATACTGATCAATCGCAGATTATATGAGTTCTTATTAATTTCATACAGCAATATAATCAAATAAAATGTCCAATCAATATATATATATATCAATTTTTAAATGAATAAAAAGGAGTAAATGCGGTAATAACATGGTAATATTCAAAACTTCTCATTTTTTAATTCATTAATAAGAAGTTGCTGATAAGATACAACATGGTTTGAGTTGAAAAACAATCTTAAGTTATGACACTTTGATAAAATACCGATTATTTTGATCCAAACGGACAAAAATACTAACGTTACAGACTTTGAATGCATTATGAGGGATGATAAATACAGAGCTGTGCTGAATAAACACTGAGAACGAGCTGATAAACGCTTATTGATCAAGCGATGATCGATGAAGAAATGTTAGTTTGTCAACAACGCGTTAAAACACCTCAGCATCTGATTCATTCAACATCTCCATCTCATCTGTGGTTAAGCTGCTAACACCGACAGCTGACCGACACCGAGCACACGAACGAGTCAACATTCACTCGAAACACGTTTAGCAGGACGAGCTGGTTTAAAACAACACTTCTGTGCGCTTTCCCCCACAGGCCTGCGCATCCTCGGGCCTCGCGTTAAACGCCAGCCGGGGGAGGGGTGCGGGCGGCCGCGTAGCCTGAGCACGAGGCCGCCGCGAGCCGGTTCCGCTAAAGGTTCGTGACTGAGTCGCGGTTACCTCTGAAGCGGAGGTCGCCCGGCGGGTCGAGGATCAGAATCTGCTCCGGTTTGGACATGACAGCCGTTGAAACGGGACACAGTCGCGTGCGCGCACTCACTCACGATCGCGGGCACGAGCAGCAGGGCGGCTGCGCGCACGGCGGAACACGTCGCTCGGATGAAGCACCGGCTGGAGTGTGTGTGAGTGGTGTGTGTGTGTGTGTGTGTGTGTCCGGAGCTCTTCTCTTATCTCTGTTTGTTTGGATCTGTTTCATCGAGAGCTAAAAGCGCGGGAATGATTCATCGCCTCAGAATCGCTGCGAGCGGGAAAGGCGCAGTGCGCGTGCGCAGTGACCGCGCGTACACGTCATTCTTCACAACAAACACAAATAAAAGCGCATTTAATGACGAAACATAAGTCTAATATGTTAATTTTGACAATTTCGCACAGAAACTGTCTTTCATTTATTCTGGACTTGTCAT
>CM041807.1:40797878-40810378 GCA_023376895.1 Aspiorhynchus laticeps
TCCATAAAAAAATTGACTAATAGTTTATTCATTTTTATTTCTTTATGGAATCTTTATTTTATGATTAAATACAAATTATCATCAAAAACAAGTGTGTAAATAATATTCATAATAGTTAACCCTGTTAAAATCTTTTATAGATTTTGTTTAAATAAATTATCGAATCTTGCTTTATATATTTAATATACAATTGTATATAAAAAAAACGTTCATCAATATCATAACATTAAAATTAATAATTCCCTTCACTGTAATACAGCTCTAAATCATGTTTTAATGATATTTGTATTTTTACATTGTTATTATTACCATCCATCAGTCAATTATCAATAATAGGTGAAAGTGTGAAAATTTATAATCCATAACACAGTTGAAATGTTGTTCAGTATGCTTTATGATCGTAGTATGTAACCTTGTCATTAATATACATCAGTGTTAATGATCATATGTTACCATTAATCTTTAATAAATTAATTGGTTTTACAGTATATGTTTCAATCTGTTATAAATCTGTCACTGTGTGAAAATCTGTTTTATGAATTGTATTATTGTTATATCACCATAGTAATGAATTAATAATGTGAAGGCTGTGGATCAAGTTTATTCCATATACAGTTATAAATGCTGTACTGTATGTATATGATCGAGACTGTGGAGTGTTTAATATCATGAATGTTAATGATATTGATCATCAGCTGTAATCTGATAATGATTAAGTTAGGCGTGTAAGATTGTTATAGATCTGTATAAACGTTAACATCAGGTGTGTGTGAGAGTGTGTGTGTGTGTGAGTGTGTGTGTGTGTGAGTGTGTGTGAGAGTGTTGTGTGTGAGATGTGTGTGTGAGAGTGTTGTGTGTGATGAGAGTGTGTGTGTGTGAGAGTGTGTGTGAGAGTGTGTGTGTGTGTGTGTGAGTGAAGTGTGTGAGTGAGTGTGTGTGAGAGAGTGTGTGTGAGTGTGTGTGTGTGAGAGTGTGTGTGTGAGTGTGTGTGAGTGAGTGTGTGTGAGTGAGTGTTGTGAGAGTGTGTGTGTGGAGAGTGTGTGTGTGTGAGAGTGTGTGTTTGTGTGTGTGTGTGTGTGAGAGTGTTGTGTGAGAGTGTGTGTGAGTGAGTGTGTGTGTGAGTGAGTGTGTGTGAGTGAGAGTGTGAGTGTGTGTGTGTGAGAGTGTTGTGTGTGTGAGTGTGTGTGAGAGTGTGTGTGAGTGTGTGTGAGAGTGTGTGTGTGTGAGAGTGTGTGTGTGTGTGAGAGTGTGTGTGAGGTGTGTGTGTGTGTGTGAGGAGTGTGTGTGTGTGTGAGAGAGTGTGTGTGTGTGTGTGTGAGAGTGTGTGTGTGTTGTTGTGTGAGTGTGAGAGTGTGTGTGAGAGTTTGTGTGTGTGTGTGTGAGAGAGAGTGTGTGTGTGTGTGAGTGTTGTGTGTGTGTGTGAGAGTGTGTGTGAGGTTTGTTAGTGTGTGTGTGAGAGAGTGTGTGTGAGAGTTTGTGTGTGTGTGTGTGAGAGAGAGTGTGTGTGAGAGTTTGTGTGTGTGTGTGAGAGTGTGTGTGTGTGTTGTGTGTGTGTGTGTGTGTGAGAGAGAGAGAGTGTGTGTGTGTGTGTGGCTCAGAGTCTGACTCCATTATTGTCTTCAGTGCTGGATTTCGTGTCTCAGGATGAGATGTTGACTCCTCTGGGCCGACTGGACAAGTACATCAGCAGCGAGAACGTCTTCAACAGGTGAAACACCGAACCCTCTTAATATATGACTCTGCAGTTATATCCGTCAGAGCAGGGTGTTTAGGATTCTGTATCCCACAATGCACCTGACCCTCTGTTTGATTGTGTTCAGGCAGATGGTGGCCCGCAGTCTTCTGGACACACTCCGGGCCGTTAGCGAGGATGAGCGCGAGTGTGTGTCTTTGCTGGAGCGGATCGACAGACTCGCAGATGACTCGGGTACTGAACCGATTCGCAGAGAGTCGCTGATTCGCAGAGAGTCGCTGATTCGCAGAGAGTCGCTGATTCGCAGAGAGTCGCTGATTCGCAGAGAGTCGCTGATTCACAGAGAGTCGCTGAGAGAGTCGCTGATTCGCAGAGAGTCGCTGATTCACAGAGAGTCGCTGATTCCAGAGAGTCGCTGATTCAAGAGTCGCTGAGAGAGTCGCTGATTCTCTGCGTGTCTCTGAGAGAGTCGCTGATTCGCAGAGAGTCGCTGAGAGAGTCGCTGATTCGCAGAGAGTCGCTGATTCGCAGAGAGTCGCTGATTCGCAGAGAGTCGCTGAGAGAGTCGCTGATCGCAGAGAGTCGCTGATTCGCAGAGAGTCGCTGAGAGAGTCGCTGATTCGCAGAGAGTCGCTGTTCAGAGAGTCGCTGAGAGAGTCGCTGATTCACAGAGAGTCGCTGATTCGAGAGAGTCGCTGATCGCAGAGAGTCGCTGATTCGCAGAGAGTCGCTGAGAGAGTCGCTGATTCGAGAGTCGCTGAGAGAGTCGCTGATTCGCAGAGAGTCGCTGATTCGCAGAGAGTCGCTGATTCGCAGAGAGTCGCTGAGAGAGTCGCTGAGAGAGTCGCTGAGAGAGTCGCTGAGAGAGTCGCTGAGAGAGTCGCTGAGAGAGTCGCTGATTCGCAGAGAGTCGCTGATTCGCAGAGAGTCGCTGATTCGCAGAGAGTCGCTGAGAGAGTCGCTGATTCGCAGAGTCGCTGAGAGAGTCGCTGATTCGCAGAGAGTCGCTGATTCGCAGAGAGTCGCTGATTCGCAGAGAGTCGCTGAGAGAGTCGCTGAGAGAGTCGCTGATTCGCAGAGAGTCGTTGATTCGCAGAGAGTCGCTGAGAGAGTCGCTGAGCGAGTCGCTGAGAGAGTCGCTGAGAGAGTCGCTGATTCACAGAGAGTCGTTGATTCGCAGAGAGTTGCTGAGAGAGTCGCTGAGAGAGTCGCTGAGAGAGTCGCTGATTCGCAGAGAGTCGCTGATTCGCAGAGAGTCGCTGAGAGAGTCGCTGATTCGCAGAGAGTCGCTGATTCGCAGAGAGTCGCTGAGAGAGTCGCTGATTCGCAGAGAGTCGCTGATTCGCAGAGAGTCGCTGAGAGAGTCGCTGATTCGCAGAGAGTCGCTGAGAGAGTCGCTGATTCGCAGAGAGTCGCTGATTCGCAGAGAGTCGCTGATTCGCAGAGATTCGCTGATTCGCAGAGAGTCGCTGATTCGCAGAGAGTCGCTGATTCGCAGAGAGTCGCTGAGAGAGTCGCTGATTCGCAGAGTCGCTGATTCGCAGAGAGTCGCTGATTCGCAGAGAGTCGCTGATTCGCAGAGAGTCGCTGATTCGCAGAGAGTCGCTGATTCGCAGAGATTCGCTGATTCGCAGAGAGTCGTCTGTAGAGAGTCGCTGATTCGCAGAGAGTCGCTGATTCGCAGAGAGTCGCTGATTGAAACTGCATTGAGAGAGTCGCTGATTCGCAGAGATCGCTGATTCGCAGAGAGTCGCTAGTCTGTTAGAGAGTCGCTGATTCACAGAGAGTCGCTGATTCGCAGAGATGTCGCTGATTCGCAGAGAGTCGCTGAGAGAGTCTGCTGATTCGCAGAGATTCGATCGCTCGCTAGAGAGTCGCTGATTACGAAGATTAACGACTGATTGTAGACATCAACATAGGTAGGCTATTTTATAAGAGAGCCTACAGTACAACTTACTGCAAGATGCTATTCATGTAAAAGCTCATTCAGTGTTTCAAATCTTGAGGAAAACGTGTAAAGCTTGTAAACATTGCATTGTAATAATACATTTACCTCAGAATAACCACTCAGTGTCCATAAGCTCATCAGTCAGCTAGAAAAATAACTATAAAGAGGAGCATTTAGCTATATTTATGCGCTATTGCATATTAATATTTGTACTTAATCTGCTGTATACATGATTCAACTCCTCCGTATAAAATTGTTATTTTTACTAATGAAGAAAAACAGACTGAATGTGTGAAAGACATGACAACATTTATAGCATGCACTGAGGAGCCCGAACTACACTCAGTGGCCAAGTGATGCTTATGATCCATGATATTGGTGCAGATTCTGTGTAACGAACAATTCTTTGTGACTATATTTCAAATTGAAAGTTCCCACTTTAAGTGAGCCTTAGTTCCCAGGTCGACCTGATCATCTACAAGATGAATTAAAATGCTGATAAATGTCAAGAAAAGATGAGACAAACACATGACAGAATGATTGAAATGTTAAAATGTAGGGAAAAAATGATAATAATAAAATAATACACTTTTATCCTGCGGCACCTAAAAAAATAATTTGGCGCCTAAGTTTTTCTCTTATAGGAGCCAATGGCTCCTTACTCGATTTTTTTGTCTGGAGCCCTGTCCATCAGCCTTTTGACAGTATTTCTGATTTATCAAGTCATTAGAAAAAAGAAACCTTTAATATGGCAAGAAAATGTGTGTATGTGTATATATATAGACCAAAAATAAATATCATACTATTATAGAAAAAGATAAAGAATAAAATAAACAACCTAATGGTCCAATGTTCAGATTTCTGTTCTGGAAATTTATGCAAAATTCAAATGCATGCATATTTAAATAGATGCATGCATATTTAAATAGAAAATGTGTCATTTGCATATTTAAACAACATTTCAGAAAACTTGTAACACAGATCTATCTTTAATTTGGTGGTTCGTGAAGCTGTTTCATATCTTTGTTTTTGATGCTACTGTCAGAACGACATGCATTATTAGCTCATATTTCAGCATTGCTCATGTATATGCAGCCATGTTTTGTTTCTCCAGCTTATGAATCTGGGTTTGTAGTTTGAATGAAATGCCGTTTGTTCGTCAGAGCCGACGGTTCGAGCGGAGCTCATGGAGCAGATCCCACACATCGCCATCTTCTGTCAGGAGAACAGACCTTCCATTCCGTCGGCTTTCTCCAAGTACCTCCTGCCCATCGTGGTGCGGTACCTGTCCGACCAGAACAACCTGGTAGGTTCTCTCTCTCTCTCTCTCTCTCTCTCTCTCAATTCAATTTCAATTTAAGTGTGCTTTATTGGCATGACAAACTATACATTTGTATTGCCAAAGCAATTGCAGCTGGGCTGCTCACAAATAGTGCATATATGTATTAACGGAAAGAAAAAGAATAATAATTGTAATAATAATAATAATATATAAAAGTATTAAGCAAGTAGTGTCTCTCTCTCTCTCTCTCTCTCTCTCTGAGCTGCTGTGGTTCCTCAGTGCTCTCTGCTCGCTCTCTCTCTCTCTCTCTCTCTCCTCTCTCTCTCTCTCTCTCTCTCTCTCTCTCTCTCTCTCTGAGCTGCTGTGGTTCCTCAGTGCTCTCTCGCTCGCTCGCTCTCTCTCTCTCTCTCTCTGAGCTGCTGTGGTTCCTCAGTCTCTCTCTCTCTCTCTCTCTCTCTCTCTCTCTGCTGCTTCTCTCTCTCTGCTCTCTCTCTCTCTGAGCTGCTGTGTCTCCTCAGTGCTCTCTCTCTCTCTCTCTCTCTCTCTGAGCTGCTGTGGTTACTCAGTGCTCTCTCTCTCGCTCTCGCTCTCTCTCTCTCTCTCTCTCTCTCTCTCTCTCTCTCTCTCTCTCTCTCTGAGCTGCTGTGGTTCCTCAGTGCTCTCTCGCTCGCTCTCTCTCTCTCGCTCTCTCTCTCTCTCTCTCTCTCGCTCTCTCTGAGCTGCTGTGGTTACTCAGTTCTCTCTCTCTCTCTCTCTCTCTCTCTCTCTCTCTCTGAGCTGCTGTGGGTTCCTCAGTGCTCTCTCGCTCGCTCTCTCTCTCTCTCTCTCTCTCTCTCTCTCTCTCTCTCTCTCTCTCTCTCTGAGCTGCTGTGGTTCCTCAGTGCTCTCTCTCTCTCTCTCTCTCTCTCTCTCTCTCTCTCTCTCTCTCTCTCTCTCTCTCTCTGAGCTGCTGTGGTTCCTCAGTGCGCTCTCTCTCTCTCTCTCTCTCTCCTCTCTCTCTCTCTCTCGCTGCTCGTGAGCTGCTGTGGCGTGCCTCAGGAGCGCTGCTGAAGAGAGTGTGTGTGTGCTGTGTGTGTGTGTGAGTCAGGTGCGTAAGACGAGTCAGGCGGCGCTGCTGGTGCTGGAGCTCGAGCGAGGAGACGTGGAGAAGCTGGTGTGTCCCGTGTTGGTGGAGCTCACGGCTCCCGACAGCAGCGACGAGGTCAAGACCGAAGCCATGGCGGTGAGAGAGTCCTCAGAACACAAGCAGTTTGACCCGGAAGAGATGCATAGAGAAGTAGTTTGAAAAATGCATTGTTTTTAGTAAGAACACTAAACTTTGCAAATGCTTTAAAACACTCAAAATACACTGTTTACAGTTAAGGGTATATTTGTAGCAATAGACAACAATACATTGTATGAGTCAAAATTATTCATTTTTCTTTTATGCCAAAAATCATTAGATATTAAGATCATGTTCCATGAAGATATTTAGTAAATTTCCTACCGTAAATATATCAAAACTTAATTATTGATTAGTAATATGCATTGCTAAGACTTCATTCAGATTCCAGATTTTCAAATATTGTCCTATCATAACAAACCATACATCAATGGAAAGCTATTTATTATATTTAAAAAAATTGACCCTTATGACTGGTTTTGTGCTCCAGGGTCACATATAGTCTTTTCCTCATGTCTCACACACTTTTGGGCTAAATTGTTGATGAACATGATTATGTTGCATATTTATGAACTAATGAAGCATGAAAAACGGATCAATTTTTTTTTTTTTTTATAGATTTTTTTTTAATTTTTTTTTTTTTTGAAAGTGAAATTTTATGCAAGTAAAAATTATATTTTTTGTTTGAAAACATTTCAGAGTAATATTTATGTAGTTTTGACAATTTAATATAAATATGTAGGTTTTTGAGCCATTATAAGTTAAAAGGAATTTAGTTAATTCCAATGAAGTTAATGCTGATAATTCTTAAAATATATGTTCTTATAAAAAATTTTTTTTTTTGGTGTAGTTTGTGTAATTTAAAATTTATAAGAATTTCTAAATTTAATTAATAAAAAAAGAGTAAATGCAGTAATAACATGGCAACATTAACATTTTTAATTTAAAAACATGTTTAAGTTAAAAAATATGGTTACAGTTTATGTTAAGGTGTCCTTGTTACAGTGTAATTATACATTTAAGTACTGAGTAATATTAATTAACTACATGTACTTGCCATATGGTTAGGATTAGTGTCACTTGCATGTAATTATGCATTATTATAACAGTAAGTACATGTAACAAAGAGACCTTAAAGTGTTACCAAACATTAAGTTCTGACTGTTTTTATGAAGTAATGATAGAAATAAACTCTCTCGCGGGGTCTTGAGATGATTCTGTAGTTTGACTGGTTCATAAAGCAGCAGGCAGGACTCTTGAGTGTTTGTTTCTGATGGTTTTATCTCAGATTATATGTAAAATGTCTCCGATGGTGGGGAAGGACGTCACCGAGAGGCTCTTTCTGCCGCGCTTCTGCGAGATGTGCTGCGACTGCAGGATGTTTCACGTGCGCAAGGTGAGTCCATCTGATCGGCTCGGGAGGATGACGGCTGAATCTGATTGGCTCGTGCTCGTGTTTGCTCATCAGACGTGTGTTTGTGTCCGACAGGTTTGTGCGGCGAACTTCGGGGACATCTGCGGTGTGGTCGGAGGAGAGGCGACCGAGGAGCTGCTGGTACGGTCAAGCGCGGGGCAAGTTGTCATGCGGGTTAGATGTCTGTAACTGAGGTTTAAAGCAGCTTTTGTCCTCGGTGCAGAGTTTCTCAGGAGCTTTGCAGGTAGCTTTCTTGAAGCGTCTTGGACCATACACCATAGCAACTACCCCAAGTACCCTAGCAACCACATAGCAACACCTTAATAACCATCCTGGGTACCCTAGCAACCACCCGAGTACCCTAGCAACCACATAGCAACACCCTAGCAACCACCCCAAGTACCCTAGCAACCACATAGCAACACCCTAGCAACCACCCCAAGTACCCTAGCAACCATCCTAGGTACCCTTGAAACACCCTAGCAATCAACCTAGAAACCGCATAGCAACACCCTAGCAACCACCCCAAGTACCCCAGCAACCACATAGCAACACCCTAGCAACCAGCTTGGGTACCCTAGCAACGCCCTAGTAACCATCCTATGTAACCACATAGCAACACCCTAGCAACCACCCCAAGTCACCCTAGCAAACCCATAGCAACACCTAGCAGACCACCCCAAGTTCCCTAGCAACGCAATCAGCTTAGAGTACCCTGAACCCCTAGCAACACCTAGTACCCGCATAGCAACACCCTGCAGTACCCTAGAACCGCATAGCAACACCCTAGCAACCACCCCAAGTACCCTAGCAACCACATAGCAACACCTTAATAACCATCCTGGGTACCCTAGCAACCACCCGAGTACCCTAGCAACCACATAGCAACACCCTAGCAACCACCCCAAGTACCTAGCAACACCCTAGCAACCAGCAACCCTAGCAACACCCTAGCAACCACCCCAAGTACCCTAGCAACCATCCTAGGTACCCTTGAAACACCCTAGCAATCACCCTAGAAACCGCATAGCAACACCCTAGCAACCACCCCAAGTACCCCAGCAACCACATAGCAACACCCTAGCAACCAGCTTGGGTACCCTAGCAACGGCCCTAGCAACCATCCTATGTACCCTAGAAACACCCTAGCAACCACCCTGATCACCCTAGAAACCGCATAGCAACATCCTAGCAGCCACCCCAAGTTCCCTAGCAACACCCTAGCAACCAGCTTGAGTACCCTAGCAACGGCCCTAGCAACCATCCTAGGTACCCCCCTAGCAACCACCCTGATCACCCTAGAAACCGCATAGCAACACCCTAGCAGCCACCCCAAGTTCCCTAGCAACACCCTAGCAACCACCCCAAGTACCCTAGCAACCGCATAGTTTGTTCTGTTTCTTCATGTGACTCCAGACAGACTGATGATGATCAGATCACTGGATTATTACAATTAATGGCTAAATGAATGTTTGCTACTGACACACTACAGCAAAAGATAGAAATAACTGACTTAAACCGTGTTTAGCTGCTGGAGATACTAGTGTTCTGATCATTTTGGCCACCGCTAACTATGCTATTTTGTATGCCATAGCTGTTATGTTTTGCTTTGCTCAGCATACTAGGCTTCTCAGGTTGAGACTTCAGTGACAACTAGCCCCGGTCTCCTCCGGAGTGGGTTCAGTATGGTGTTGTTGATGCTGTGTCTCTGTGTTTCCGGGTCAGCTGCCGAGGTTTCTCCAGCTGTGTTCTGATAACGTGTGGGGCGTGAGGAAGGCCTGCGCCGAGTGCTTCATGACCGTCTCCTCGGCCTCGTCTCCAGAAGTGCGCCGGACCAAACTCTCGTCTCTGTTCATCAGTCTGATCAGCGACCCGTCGCGCTGGGTGCGTCTCAACACCAACAAACACTCTTTCTGTCTTCATTTAGTTAGTTTCGCCACATTTCTCTGGATTGCTTTTTTACATTGAACTTTTCTGGATGACATATGTGACCCTGGAGCACAAAACCAGTCATAAGGGTCAATATATTGATATATCATATGAAAACTGAATAAATAGCTTTCCATTGATGTATGGTTTGTTATGATAGGACAATATTTGAAAATCTGGAATCTGAGGGTGCAAAAAAATCTAAATATTGAGAAAATCACCTTTAAAGTTGTTCAAATGAAGTTCTTAGCAATGCATATTACTAATCAAAAATTAATTTTACGATAGTAAATTTACTAAATATCTTCATGGAACATGAGCTCAATATCCTAATGATTTTTGGCATCTTTTTTTATTTATTTATTTTCCCCATTTAATTTAATTTTATTGGATTACATTTAAATGCTCAAATTAAATAGTAGTTAGTAATCAAAGTTTATCAAATTAATTTAAATTATGAAATGTATACAATTTGACATCAATTTAATAAGTTTAACAAAACTTACATTTGATTTTGATCTAAAAATGTACTTAATTTTCCTATTTAATTTTTTCCAACTTCCATATTTTCTGCATTTTTCTCTCTTACATTTTAGTGCTTAAATTAATCTCGTCTAATTAATTGAAATATTGAATCTTATACAATTCAACAACAATGTAATAAAAGTTTAACACACTGTAATTTTTTTAGGGCCTTTTTGAAATCGTTTTCCCAAATTACATTTTATTATTTGTCTAACTTATGTTTTGATATTTTGATATTCCACTTTAATGATTTAATTGAATTTTAAAAATCAATAGAATGTTTAATCAGTTGGGTGTTTGAGTTTTTATTAATTTAATATTTTAATATCAGTTTATTACAATTTTAGGGCCCTATAAAATATATAAAAAAATATTTTATTTAAATTTGTCTGGCGTTTAGGATTTTATACAAATGTATTATTAAAAATGGTGGTAATAAAGACCGTTTAATGAATCCTTTAAAATTTGATGAAAATAAATAAATATATATAATTTTTTTTTATATTTTTATTTTTTATCAAATTTTAAAGTTTAACATTTTTTTTATAAAAATAATAATAAATAAATAAATATATTTTATTTATTTACTATTTTTATAAAAAAATAAATGAACTTAAAACCTAAATTAATATACCTAAAATTTGATTAAAAAAATAATAATAAATAAATATATATATTTATTTATTTATTTATTTATTTTTATAAAAAAAAAAAAAAATTATGCCAAACAGAATTAAAACATGGATGGAAAATTGTGTGATATTCCTATAATATTAATTATTATTATTATTATTACTACTATTATTATTATTATTACTTTGAGAAGTACTTTCTACTGTTAAACCAAACCTTTATTTTGTAGGAATGTAGTGCAGATTTTTTTGCATATTTGATGATAGTTTTCTGAAATGAAATATGAATGTATTAATCCAGATTAGGGTTGCAAAGGGGTGGAAAATTTCCGGTAAATTTACAAAATTTCTGGAAAGTTTCTGAAATTTACTGGAAATTTTCCAATTTTTTGCAACCCTAATCCAGATTATGCTGTGTTTCTGACTGGATCCAGTGATTGGCTGCATGTTCTCAGAGCTGATGTTGAGCTGATGCTGAGCTGATGCTGATGCTGAGCTGATGCTGAGCTGATGCTGAGCTGATGCTGATGTTGAGCTGATGCTGATGCTGAGCTGATGCTGAGCTGATGTTGAGCTGATGCTGATGTTGAGCTGATGCTGATGCTGAGCTGATGCTGAGCTGATGCTGAGCTGATGCTGATGCTGATGCTGATGCTGATGTTGAGCTGATGCTGATGCTGATGCTGATGCTGAGCTGATGCTGATGCTGAGCTGATGCTGATGCTGAGCTGATGCTGATGTTGAGCTGATGCTGAGTGAGCTGAGCTGATGCTGATGTTGAGCTGATGCTGATGTTGAGCTGATGCTGATGCTGAGCTGATGCTGATGCTGAGCTGATGTCTGATGCTGAGCTGATGCTGAGCTGAGCTGATGCTGATGTTGAGCTGATGCTGATGCTGATGCTGAGCTGATGCTGAGCTGATGTTGAGCTGATGCTGAGCTGATGCTGATGCTGATGTTGAGCTGATGTTGAGCTGATGCTGATGTTGAGCTGATGCTGATGCTGAGCTGATGCTGATGTTGAGCTGATGCTGATGCTGAGCTGATGCTGATGTTGAGCTGATGCTGATGCTGAGCTGAGCTGATGCTGAGCTGATGCTGATGTTGAGCTGATGCTGATGTTGAGCTGATGCTGAGCTGATGCTGATGTTGAGCTGAGCTGATGTTGAGCTGATGCTGAGCTGATGTTGAGCTGATGCTGAGCTGATGCTGATGTTGAGCTGATGTTGAGCTGATGCTGAGCTGATGCTGATGTTGAGCTGATGCTGAGCTGATGCTGAGCTGATGCTGATGCTGAGCTGATGCTGATGCTGAGCTGATGCTGATGCTGAGCTGATGCTGAGCTGATGCTGATGCTGAGCTGATGCTGAGCTGATGCTGAGCTGATGTTGAGCTGATGCTGAGCTGATGCTGATGCTGATGCTGAGCTGAGCTGATGTTGAGCTGATGCTGATGTTGAGCTGATGCTGAGCTGATGTTGAGCTGATGCTGAGCTGATGCTGAGCTGATGTCTGATGCTGAGCTGATGTTGAGCTGATGCTGATGTTGAGCTGATGCTGAGGTGAAGCTGATGCTGAGCTGATGTTGAGCTGATGCTGATGTTGAGCTGATGCTGATTTGAGCTGATGCTGATGCTGAGCTGATGTTGAGCTGATGCTGATATTGAGCTGATGCTGAGCTGATGTTGAGCTGATGCTGAGCTGATGCTGATGTTGAGCTGATGTTGAGCTGATGCTGAGCTGATGTTGAGCTGATGCTGATGCTGAGCTGATGTTGAGCTGATGCTGAGCTGATGCTGATGAGGTGTGCTGTGCTCACAGGTGCGTCAGGCTGCGTTCCAGTCCCTCGGTCAGTTCATCTCCACCTTCAGCAGCTCCAGCAGTGACGTGGGTCAGTACTTCAGAGACGAGTCCGA
>CM041807.1:40815378-40842878 GCA_023376895.1 Aspiorhynchus laticeps
ACCTGAGGTCCTGTCAGCTGACACGCAGATCAACACACACACCTGAGCGTTCTTGGTCGCCATTGATTTTAATAGTGTTTTTTTCATACTATGGAGGTCAATGGTTTCTAGCATTCTTCAGAATATCGTTTTATGTTTCTGGTTTTGGGTGAACTATGTCTTTAATGCTCTTTTTATTATCGGGTCATTAAGTTTCCTAAAGATGAGTTTCACGATCGTCACTCATCTAATGCTTCAGAGCGCGAGAGCATTCACAGATGATGAGTTAACAGTGTCTCTCGTTTATGACGGTGTTAGAGTTCAATTCATTTATGTGAATCAGTTCAAACTGAACCGGAAGATTCGTTCCATCTAAGATATCTGTAGATACATATTTAGTGCCATATGAAATCAGTTTTATTTTTTTTCTAAATTCAGTTTTTTCTGTTTTAATTTTTCTGGACTCCCTTTTTAATGGTCAAATTAAATTGTATTAATCAAAAAGCATGTTTAATTAATTAAAATCATGAAACTTATATAATTTAACATTAATTTATTAAGTGTAACAAATTACATGTTTAGGTTCGTATGAAATGTTTTATTTTTTCTCACCTTATGTTTTATTGTTACCAAATTCTGTGTTTTAGCGTTTAATTATTTGAATGCATACAAATAATTTTTATTTATTCTTACAGTAGCTTATGAAATGCACCCCCCCCCCCCCCTCAGAAATTCTGTGTTGTGTATTTAAATTTTACTGCTTATCAGATGAAGCCATAAAACATTTATTTAATTTATATTTTAATTAATGAAAAATAAACATTAAAATTTTTGGCAAATAAAGGGGATTTTCCAATCAAATTAAAATATTTAGTGATTATTTCTTAAAAAAATAGTGTTATTATTTTTCAACAGTAGTAGTAGTATTACGTACATTCTAGTAAATAATAGTAATATAGCTATTTCTGGCACAATGTCTTCAAGTTAAACAGGACTTTTATTTTGACGGGTTGCCGAGTAAAGTTCTGTGTGTATATGATATGACTAGTTTTACTCAAATGAAATGGTAAAATGCTGGTTTTGATCAGTTTTGGAGATATTGTTGATGTATTTATGTCTTCATTGAGACGTCAGACGCTGAAATCACGCGCTCTGTGTATGTAGTAAACAAAACCCTGCTCCATTCACACAGAGACACATGCAGGATTCAGATTCACATCAGATACTAGTCCAGATCACCATTTGATTTAAGTGACCTGCTTTTGATTAATGCATCCAAACTTTGACAAACTCCGTGATATTACACGTTAAATTCTGTTTTTATGACTGGATTCCGTCCGTGTTTTCTGCATCACAGATATCATAGAGCCGTACATAATGCTGTTTATGACTGAGGTTACATGAAAAGTAGAAATGAAGAGTTCCGCTTCACTGTTGAATCTGAGCTGAATGGTTTGTGTGTTTCAGAGGCGTGACTCCTCTCTACACGTGACACGTGATGATGATGATTCTGACCTGAGTGCTGAAGACGAGCGCAAATCCAAACAGCAGGTCAGTGCCACATCACTGCCTCAATCCCATCATGCTCTGCTCTGACCCACTCGATCCCATCATGCACTGCTCTGACCCACTCGATCCCATCATGCACTGCTCTGACCCACTCAATCCCATGATGCTGTGCTGCAGGATGTGGTTCCGCAGGCGCTGCTGGAGCAGTATCTGTCGATGACGGACCCGTCTCGCGCTCAGACGGTGGATATGGAGATCGCGAGGCACTGTGCGTTCAGTCTGCCGGGTGTAGCGCTGACTCTGGGACGACAGAACTGGCACTGCCTGCGCGACACGTACGAGACACTGGCCTCCGACATGCAGGTGTGTGTGTGTGAGAGTGTGAGAGAGAGTGTGTGTGTGAGTCTGAGTACTTGTGAGTGTGTGTTTTTCTGTGTGAGAGTGCGAGTGAGTGTTTGTGTGTGCGAGTCTGAGTGTGTGAGTCTGAGAGTGTGTGTGTGTGAGTGAGTGTTTGTGTGTGTGCGAGTCTGAGTGTGTGAGTCTGAGAGTGTGTGCGAGTGAGTGTTTGTGTGTGTGCGAGTCTGAGTGTGTGTGAGTGTTTGTGTGTGTGTGAGTCTGAGTGTGTGAGTCTGAGAGTGTGTGTGAGTGAGTGTTTGTGTGTGAGAGAGAGTGTGTGTGAGTCTGAGTGCTTGTGAGTGAGTGTTTTTCAGTGTGAGTGTGCGAGTGAGTGTTTGTGTGTGCGAGTCTGAGTGTGTGAGTCTGAGAGTGTGTGTGAGTGAGTGTTTGTGTGTGAGAGAGAGTGTGTGTGAGTCTGAGTGCTTGTGAGTGAGTGTTTTTCAGTGTGAGTGTTTGTGTGTGTGTGTGTGTGTGTGTGTGTGTGTGAGTCTGAGAGTGTGTGTGAGTGAGTGTTTTTCAGTGTGAGTGTTTGTGTGTGTGTGTGAGTCTGAGTGCGAGTGTTGTTTGTTTGTGTGTGTGTGAGTGAGTCTGAGTGTGTGTGACGCTAACAACACTCTGGAGTGAGAGCAGGGTCTGACCGTGTGTGAGAGTCTGAGAGTGTGTGTGAGAGTCTGTGAGTCTGAGTGTTTGTGAGTGTGAGTCTGAGTGTGTGAGTCTGAGTGTTTGTGAGTGTGAGTCTGAGTGTGTGTGTGTGTGAGAGTCTGAGTGTGTGAGTTTGAGTTTGAGTGTGTGTGAGTCTGAGTGTTTGTGAGTGTGAGTGTGTGTGTGTGAGTCTGAGTGAGTCTGAGTGTGTGTGTGTGAGTCTGAGTGAGTCTGTGAGTGTGAGTGTGAGTGTTTGTGAGTGTGAGTGTTTGTGTGAGTGAGTCTGAGTGTGTGTGAGTGAGTCTGAGTGTGTGTGAGTGAGTCTGATGTGTGTGTGTGAGTCTGAGTGTGTGTGAGTCTGAGTGTGTGTGTGTGTGTGAGTCTGAGTGTGTGTGTGTGTGAGTCTGAGTGTTTGTGAGTGTGAGTCTGAGTGTTTGTGAGTGTGAGTCTGAGTGTTTGTGAGTGTGTGAGTCTGTGTTTGTGAGTGTGTGAGTCTGAGTGTGTGTGTGTGTGAGTCTGAGTGTTTGTGAGTGTGAGTCTGAGTGTTTGTGAGTGTGTGAGTCTGAGTGTTTGTGAGTGTGTGAGTCTGAGTGTTTGTGTGTGTGACGCTAACAACACGCTGGAGTGAGAGCAGGGTCTGACCGTGTGTGTGTGTGTGTCAGTGGAAGGTGCGGCGGACACTAGCGTTCTCTATCCATGAGCTGGCTCTGATTCTGGGTGATCAGCTGACCGCTGCTCATCTGGTGCCCATCTTCAACAGCTTCTTGAAGGACCTGGACGAGGTTCGCATCGGCGTCCTCAAGCATCTCTACGACTTCCTCAAGGTCCCTGTGTCTTTATTACTCTCTTCTGTTCTCCTTTCTTTTATGCTTTTATTTTATTTATCCTTTTCTGTCTATTATTTTTATTTATTTATTTTATTCATTTATTTATTTATTGTTTTTATCTGTCTTTCTTGGTTATTTAAGGACAGTTTGATCAGTGTTTTTATTTATTCATTCATTATTTATTTATTTTTTATGCATTTTTTTTTTTTTTTTAGTATATTTCTTGTTTTTTTTCTGTTTCTTGTTTACAGACAGTTTGATCTGTGGTTAGGCTTGTTTCTGGATGATGAATATGGTCATGTGCTGTTGTTTATTTTATTTTTATTTTCACTTCTGTTTTTTTCTTTTTTTTTCATTTTCCTTTTATTATATCATATGTCTTTTTCATTTTTATTTGTTTTCTTTTTTCTTTTTTAGTAATTTTTGTTGTATTTTCTCTTTATTTCCTAGTTATTTACAGACGGACAGTAAGGCTTGTTTCTGGATGATGATGATGATGGTGGTGGTCGTGTGTGTGTGTGTGTGTGTGTGTGTGTTGCAGCTGCTGCATCAGGACACTCGGAGGAAGTATCTGTATCAGCTGCAGGAGTTTCTGGTGACGGATAACAGTCGTAACTGGAGGTTTCGCTCAGAGCTGGCCGAGTACGATCCTTCACACTGTGTGTGTGTGTGTGTGTTCTGACCTGTGTCGGTCTGTCTCTGATGTGTGTGTGTGTGTGTGTGTGTGTGTGTGTGTGTGTGTGTGTGTCTGTCTCTGATGTGTGTGTGTGTCTGTCTCTGATGTGTGTGTGTGTCTGTCTCTGATGTGTGTGTGTGTCTGTCTCTGATGTGTGTGTGTGTGTCTGTCTCTGTTGTGTGTGTGTGTGTCTGTGTGTGTGTGTGTGTGTGTGTCTGTCTGTCTCTCTGTGTGTGTGTGTGTGTGTTTCTCTGACGAGAGTGTGTGTGTGTGTGTGTGTCTGTCTCTGATGTGTGTGTGTGTGTGTCTGTCTCTGATGTGTGTGTGTGTGTCTGTCTCTGACGAGAGTGTGTGTCTGTCTGTCTCTGATGTGTGTGTCTGTCTGTCTGTCTGTCTGTGTGTGTGTGTGTCTGTCGGTCTGTCTCTGTGTGTGTGTGTGTCTGTCTGTCTCTGATATGTGTGTGTGTCTGTCTCTGATGTGTGTGTGTCTGTCTCTGATGTGTGTGTGTGTGTGTGTGTGTGTGTGTGTGTCTCTGTCTCTGACGAGTGTGTGTGTCTGTCTCTGATGTGTGTGTGTGTGTCTGTCTCTGATGTGTGTGTGTGTGTGTGTCTGTCTCTGATGTGTGTGTGTGTGTCTGTCTCTGACGAGTGTGTGTGTCTGTCTCTGATGTGTGTGTGTGTGTGTCTCTGATGTGTGTGTGTGTGTGTGTAACAGGCAGCTGGTGCTGTTGCTGGAGCTGTACAGTGCTCAGGATGTTCATGATTATCTGCGGCCGCTGGCGCTGTGTCTCTGTACTGACCGCGTGTCGTCTGTGCGCTGGACGTCCTACAGATTGGTACTGACCACAAACACTCCTCACTCAGACTGATCACTCGCTCACTCGCTTTCTTTCTTTTTCCTTCATTTTTGGTTTTTCTTTATTTTTTTTAACCTTTTTTTTTATCACTCAGTTGAGTCGTTCTCAGTGAATCACTCAGTTGAATCGTTCAGTTGAGTCGTTTTCAGTGAATCACTCAGTTGAATCGTTCTCAGCGACTGCATGTCTGTTCCAGGTGAGCGAGATCATCAGGAAGCTGTCGTCGTGTTCGTCTCTGCTGGTCAGTTTTCTGGGCGAGCTGGTGGAGAAGTTCTGTCACTCTCAGAAGTGGTCCGGTCGTCAGGCGTTTGCCTTCGTCTGCCAGGTGAGCCGCGCTCTTCATCCTCCTCCTCCTCCTCAGCGGTGTAGTGCGGGTCCTGACGTGTGTCTCTGCTCAGTTGTCCATCGAGGAGGAGTGTGTGTCTCTGGACCAGTTCTCCGAGCATCTTCTTCCTCCTCTTCTTCAGCTGGTGTCTGATCCGGTTCCTAATGTCCGAGTGCTGCTGGCTAAGACCCTGCGGCAGACGCTGCTGGAGCGAGGTGCGTCCATCAGTGACAGCTTTACTCACTGATTCTTCAGTTTCTCTTTGTTTGTTAGCTTTTTCACTGTTTTTTTTTTTTATTCTTTTTCTTTCTTATTTTTTCCCTATTCATCTATTTTAATTTTCCTTTTTGTTCCATGTGTCGTGTCTCTCTCTGTGTATATGTCGTTGTGTCCCGGGCTCGTGTGTCGTTTCTCTCTCTGTGTATATGTCGTAGTGTCCCGGGCTCGTGTGTTGTTTCTCTCTCTGTGTATATGTCGTTGTGTCCCGGGCTCGTGTGTCGTGTCTCTCTCTGTGTATATGTCGTTGTGTCCCGGGCTCGTGTGTTGTTTCTCTCTCTGTGTATATGTCGTTGTGTCCCGGGCTCGTGTGTCGTTTCTCTCTCTGTGTATATGTCGTAGTGTCCCGGGCTCGTGCGGTGTTTCTCTCTCTGTGTATATGTCGTTGTGTCCCGGGCTCGTGCGGTGTTTCTCTCTCTGTGTATATGTCGTTGTGTCCCGGGCTCGTGTGTTGTTTCTCTCTCTGCGTATATGTCGTTGTGTCCCGGGCTCGTGTGGTGTTTCTCTCTCTGTGTATATGTAGTTGTGTCCCGGGCTCGTGTGGTGTTTCTCTCTCTGTGTATGTCGTTGTGTCCCGGGCTCATGTGGTGTTTCTCTCTCTGTGTATATGTAGTTGTGTCCCGGGCTCGTGTGGTGTTTCTCTCTCTGTGTATATGTCGTAGTGTCCCGGGCTCATGTGGTGTTTCTCTCTCTGCGTATATGTCGTAGTGTCCCGGGCTCGTGTGTTGTTTCTCTCTCTGTGTATATGTAGTTGTGTCCCGGGCTCATGTGTTGTTTCTCTCTCTGTGTATATGTCGTAGTGTCCCGGGCTCGTGTGTTGTTTCTCTCTCTGTGTATATGTAGTTGTGTCCCGGGCTCGTGTGTTGTTTCTCTCTCTGTGTATATGTCGTAGTGTCCCGGGCTCGTGTGTTGTTTCTCTCTCTGTGTATATGTCGTTGTGTCCCGGGCTCGTGTGTTGTTTCTCTCTCTGTGTATATGTCGTAGTGTCCCGGGCTCGTGTGTTGTTTCTCTCTCTGTGTATATGTAGTTGTGTCCCGGGCTCGTGTGTTGTTTCTCTCTCTGTGTATATGTCGTAGTGTCCCGGGCTCGTGTGTTGTTTCTCTCTCTGTGTATATGTAGTTGTGTCCCGGGCTCGTGTGTTGTTTCTCTCTCTGTGTATATGTCGTAGTGTCCCGGGCTCGTGTGTTGTTTCTCTCTCTGTGTATATGTCGTTGTGTCCCGGGCTCGTGTGTTGTTTCTCTCTCTGTGTATATGTCGTAGTGTCCCGGGCTCGTGTGTTGTTTCTCTCTCTGTGTATATGTAGTTGTGTCCGGGCTCGTGTTGTTGTTTCTCTCTCTGTGTATATGTCGTTGTGTCCCGGGCTCGTGTGGTGTTTCTCTCTCTGTGTATATGTCGTTGTGTCCCGGGCTCGTGTGTTGTTTCTCTCTCTGTGTATATGTCGTAGTGTCCCGGGCTCGTGTGTTGTTTCTCTCTCTGTGTATATGTAGTTGTGTCCCGGGCTCGTGTGTTGTTTCTCTCTCTGTGTATATGTCGTTGTGTCCCGGGCTCGTGTGGTGTTTCTCTCTCTGTGTATATGTCGTAGTGTCCCGGGCTCGTGTGTTGTTTCTCTCTCTGTGTATATGTAGTTGTGTCCCGGGCTCGTGTGGTGTTTCTCTCTCTGTGTATATGTAGTTGTGTCCCGGGCTCGTGTGTTGTTTCTCTCTCTGTGTATATGTAGTTGTGTCCCGGGCTCGTGTGGTGTTTCTCTCTCTGTGTATATGTAGTTGTGTCCCGGGCTCGTGTGGTGTTTCTCTCTCTGTGTATATGTAGTTGTGTCCCGGGCTCGTGTGGTGTTTCTCTCTCTGTGTATATGTCGTTGTGTCCCGGGCTCGTGTGTTGTTTCTCTCTCTGTGTATATGTAGTTGTGTCCCGGGCTCGTGTGTTGTTTCTCTCTCTGTGTATATGTCGTTGTGTCCCGGGCTCGTGTGGTGTTTCTCTCTCTGCGTATATGTCGTTGTGTCCCGGGCTCGTGTGTTGTTTCTCTCTCTGTGTATATGTCGTTGTGTCCCGGGCTCGTGTGGTGTTTCTCTCTCTGTGTATATGTAGTTGTGTCCCGGGCTCGTGTGGTGTTTCTCTCTCTGTGTATATGTCGTTGTGTCCCGGGCTCGTGTGGTGTTTCTCTCTCTGCGTATATGTCGTTGTGTCCCGGGCTCGTGTGTTGTTTCTCTCTCTGTGTATATGTCGTTGTGTCCCGGGCTCGTGTGTCGTTTCTCTCTCTGTGTATATGTCGTTGTGTCCCGGGCTGTGTGGTGTTTTCTCTCTGTGTATATGTCGTAGTGTCCCGGGTCGTGTGTCGTTTCTCTCTCTGTGTATATGTCGTTGTGTCCCGGGCTCGTGTGGTGTTTCTCTCTCTGTGTATATGTCGTTGTGTCCCGGGCTCGTGTGGTGTTTCTCTCTCTGCGTATATGTCGTTGTGTCCCGGGCTCGTGTGTTGTTTCTCTCTCTGTGTATATGTCGTTGTGTCCCGGGCTCGTGTGGTGTTTCTCTCTCTGTGTATATGTAGTTGTGTCCCGGGCTCATGTGGTGTTTCTCTCTCTGCGTATATGTCGTAGTGTCCCGGGCTCGTGTGTTGTTTCTCTCTCTGTGTATATGTAGTTGTGTCCCGGGCTCGTGTGTTGTTTCTCTCTCTGTGTATATGTCGTAGTGTCCCGGGCTCGTGTGTTGTTTCTCTCTCTGTGTATATGTCGTAGTGTCCCGGGCTCGTGTGTTGTTTCTCTCTCTGTGTATATGTCGTAGTTAGGGATGGGTACCGAAACTCGGTATTTAATCGGTCTCGGGGCTAAATTATGAAAGACCGGAGTATCGATAAGCTCTGACCTTATCGGTTCTGCTGTCGGTACTGGAGAAATTATGAAAACACACATTTATTGTTGCTACATATATACATTATCTTGCAAATTCTATCTCACCAGAGTTGCTAGCTGTTTTTATATGCAATAATATTCAAACATTTGTCTATGATGCATTTTTGCTATTCGTAATTCAGAAGCGAGATCGCGCTCACGTGGAGGAGCTTCAGCACGCGCAACATGAAAGCCCTGTTTAATTATGATAGAATAGAGAACTAACTATTAAAACATATGCACTTTATGCCTGTGGCTGTTATATTAAGCTAAGTTTATTTATTTATTTTTGATTTTGGCTTCTAATGATATAGCCGCGTTTCTTCTAGCACAACTTCCATCCCTTCACAGCGGCGCGCATTCGTTCCTCTCTAACCAAAACTTAACGTCAGAATCTGCTCGATCGGTGATTGTTGTAAAATGCCGTCTTTACTGTTGCTAAATTGCGGGACATGTTTGATAATAAAACGTTGAAAGCACAATCCGCACAAGAGACGCTGCTCCCCAGGCTGAAGTGTGTGTGTGTGTGTGTGTGTGTGCGTTTGTGTGCGTGTGTGTATGTGTGTGCGTGCGTGCCTACGCAGCGCGCTCCAAAACAGACAGGCAAATTACAGTTTGAGCTTCGGCGCGTCCAAACGATCAAATACACACAAAAATATGTCACAATGGCCAGCTACGAGAGTATTCACTTAAACAGTTTGTCTTAAGTGCACCAGAACTGTTCGGAGAAAATCCGATGTGTGTCAATATATTGCTTTAAAGTGACAGACTGGCGCTTCAATGTTAATCAAAGAACAAAATGCAAAGAGAAAATCCCCCACAGCTCTTAATCTGAATAACGTTATAGCTTTAATAAGCATTAATCTATCAATACATACAGTGAAAACTATGCAGTGCGCATTTACATTTGATTACTTTTAGATTTCTTTTGTAGCTATTACTTGCCTGAACAGTAATGTTAGTAGACCTTCATGGAAAAATTAAAGCACTGTTTATTTCATTTCATTTGTATATTTGTTTTATTGTATTTGTCAGTTTGTTTTTACTTTGTTTCTTTGTTAATATTCTTACTGTATCTTATCTATATAAAACACTAAAAATGCCTGCACACTGGTGCATTTACAAATTGATGTTTTATATTCATTTAATTAAATATTTATTTTACATTTCAGAATATAAAGTAATGTTTATTCAGCTCCTAATTTGTTATTATATATATATATATATATATATATATATATATATATATATATATATATATATATATATATATATATATATATATATATATATATATATATATATATATATATATATATATATATATATATATATATATATATACAGTATAACAAAAAGTACCGATAAGAATACCGTTAAAGTACCGGACCGATAAGCAGTATCGATAAGAGTAGTAATACCGTTAAAACCTTAACGATACCCATCCCTAGTCGTAGTGTCCCGGGCTCGTGTGTTGTTTCTCTCTCTGTGTATATGTCGTTGTGTCCCGGGCTCGTGTGTTGTTTCTCTCTCTGTGTATATGTCGTTGTGTCCCGGGCTCGTGTGTTGTTTCTCTCTCTGCGTATATGTCGTTGTGTCCCGGGCTCGTGTGTTGTTTCTCTCTCTGTGTATATGTAGTTGTGTCCCGGGCTCGTGTGTTGTTTCTCTCTCTGCGTATATGTCGTTGTGTCCCGGGCTCGTGTGTTGTTTCTCTCTCTGTGTATATGTCGTTGTGTCCCGGGCTCGTGTGGTGTTTCTCTCTCTGTGTATATGTAGTTGTGTCCCGGGCTCGTGTGTCGTTTCTCTCTCTGCGTATATGTCGTTGTGTCCCGGGCTCGTGTGTTGTTTCTCTCTCTGTGTATATGTCGTTGTGTCCCGGGCTCGTGTGGTGTTTCTCTCTCTGTGTATATGTCGTTGTGTCCCGGGCTCGTGTGTCGTTTCTCTCTCTGTGTATATGTAGTTGTGTCCCGGGCTCGTGTGTCGTTTCTCTCTCTGTGTATATGTCGTTGTGTCCCGGGCTCGTGTGTCGTTTCTCTCTCTGTGTATATGTCGTTGTGTCCCGGGCTCGTGTGTCGTTTCTCTCTCTGCGTATATGTCGTTGTGTCCCGGGCTCATGTGGTGTTTCTCTCTCTGTGTATATGTCGTTGTGTCCCGGGCTCGTGTGTTGTTTCTCTCTCTGTGTATATGTCGTTGTGTCCCGGGCTCGTGTGTCGTTTCTCTCTCTGTGTATATGTCGTTGTGTCCCGGGCTCGTGTGGTGTTTCTCTCTCTGTGTATATGTAGTTGTGTCCCGGGCTCGTGTGTTGTTTCTCTCTCTGCGTATATGTCGTAGTGTCCCGGGCTCGTGTGTCGTGTCTCTCTCTGTGTATATGTCGTAGTGTCCCGGGCTCGTGTGGTGTTTCTCTCTCTGTGTATATGTCGTTGTGTCCCGGGCTCGTGTGGTGTTTCTCTCTCTGTGTATATGTAGTTGTGTCCCGGGCTCGTGTGTTGTTTCTCTCTCTGCGTATATGTCGTAGTGTCCCGGGCTCGTGTGGTGTTTCTCTCTCTGTGTATATGTCGTTGTGTCCCGGGCTCGTGTGGTGTTTCTCTCTCTGTGTATATGTCGTTGTGTCCCGGGCTCGTGTGGTGTTTCTCTCTCTGTGTATATGTCGTAGTGTCCCGGGCTCGTGTGGTGTTTCTCTCTCTGTGTATATGTCGTTGTGTCCCGGGCTCGTGTGGTGTTTCTCTCTCTGTGTATATGTCGTTGTGTCCCGGGCTCGTGTGGTGTTTCTCTCTCTGTGTATATGTAGTTGTGTCCCGGGCTCGTGTGTTGTTTCTCTCTCTGCGTATATGTCGTAGTGTCCCGGGCTCGTGTGTTGTTTCTCTCTCTGTGTATATGTCGTAGTGTCCCGGGCTCGTGTGTTGTTTCTCTCTCTGTGTATATGTCGTTGTGTCCCGGGCTCGTGTGGTGTTTCTCTCTCTGCGTATATGTCGTTGTGTCCCGGGCTCGTGTGTCGTTTCTCTCTCTGTGTATATGTCGTTGTGTCCCGGGCTCGTGTGGTGTTTCTCTCTCTGTGTATATGTCGTTGTGTCCCGGGCTCGTGTGGTGTTTCTCTCTCTGTGTATATGTCGTTGTGTCCCGGGCTCGTGTGTTGTTTCTCTCTCTGTGTATATGTCGTTGTGTCCCGGGCTCGTGTGTTGTTTCTCTCTCTGTGTATATGTCGTTGTGTCCCGGGCTCGTGTGTCGTTTCTCTCTCTGTGTATATGTCGTAGTGTCCCGGGCTCGTGTGTTGTTTCTCTCTCTGTGTATATGTCGTTGTGTCCCGGGCTCGTGTGTCGTTTCTCTCTCTGTGTATATGTCGTTGTGTCCCGGGCTCGTGTGTCGTTTCTCTCTCTGCGTATATGTCGTTGTGTCCCGGGCTCGTGTGGTGTTTCTCTCTCTGCGTATATGTCGTTGTGTCCCGGGCTCGTGTGGTGTTTCTCTCTCTGTGTATATGTCGTAGTGTCCCGGGCTCGTGTGTTGTTTCTCTCTCTGTGTATATGTCGTTGTGTCCCGGGCTCGTGTGGTGTTTCTCTCTCTGTGTATATGTCGTAGTGTCCCGGGCTCATGTGTCGTGTCTCTCTCTGTGTATATGTAGGCTCATGTGTTGTTTCTCTCTCTGTAGAGTTCTTCCTGAACTCCTTGAACTGCCAGCAGGAGGCGCTGGAGCACACACTCGTCGCTCTGCAGACAGACCTGGATAAAGACGTTAAATACTTCGCCAGCGTTCACCCCGGCAGCACACGTCTCAACGAGGACGCCATGAGCACCACGTCCTCCACGTACTGACCCGCTGTCCCAGAATGCACCACAGAAGCCTTAATCACGTCTTCCGTCAGAGAACACGGCTGCGGACTCTGATCTCGAGGGCTGAGCGTCGCTCTTTTAATCGCATCGCAGCACATTGTTGCGCTTCGTTTCGAGTGTTTTTAACGAGCGGTCCACTGAACATTCAATCTGGAGAGTTTTAATGATTCTGTACATACTGTTGTTTTTGATCATGAATAGCTGATGTTATTCTCTTAATCTGCCCAATAAACTTTCACACAAAATCACTGCTGTTGTGACTCATTCATTAACATTAAAACCATAATGAACATGAATTAACAATGCATTTATTAATGTTAGCTCACAGTGCAGTAACTAATGAAAACACCACCTTTGAGTTTAATAATGTTGAGATGATCGTTAATATTCGTACTGTTAATTATGTGTTTTCTGAATGAGATCATGGTTAAACCTGTGCAACATGAGGCTTTTATTATGTAGAGTTTTGCAGAAAACACAGAAAAATCAGTTATAGTGTTAGCAATCAAGAAAAACTAACGCAGAATTTATTTGCATTTTTATATACTTTTACATCTTTATATTGGTGGAAATGATTAAGGGACAAAACTATTAATTCTGTTTATCAATCATGAGAATCTGAGAAACATTCCTAAAGTTTCTTGTTTTTTAACCCTTTAATAACCAGCTTTCATAAAGCCTGAACTGATGAATATGAGAACTGGACAAAATGGTATATTAATTTAATGCTACTTTATATACTAAGAGTTTAAAATGTGAAGTTGCATAAGTGAACATTAATGCATTATGAGCAAACATGAACTAATAATGAACAATAGTATATGAATAAATCAAAATGAATCTAGATCAAAGTTTTTTTCTTGAAGTTCTCGAGAGTTTAATGTGGTGAGATGTTTAATATCTCAGTGATTTAGTACATTGTTCAGTTCTCTGATGACCCTTAATGGTCACGTTATTGATCTGAACTGAACACTGGATTGATTAACGGTCAGTAGTTTATCAACATGAACAGCATCAGATGAGAACAGAAGCTGACTGAATCAAACTGGATGATGATGATGATGATCTTCTGTAGAACTGCTTTACAGCTGAATCTCATCCTGCAGCAGTTTATGAACTGATTCACACTGAAGCTGATTCAACACTGAACTGATTCAACACTGAAGCTGATTCAACACTGAAGCTGATTCAACACTGAACTGATTCAACACTGAACTGATTCAACACTGAACTGATTCAACACTGAACTGATTCAACACTGAAGCGATTCAACACTGAAGTGATTCAACACTGAACTGATTCAACACTGAAGCGATTCAACACTGAAGCGATTCAACACTGAAGCTGATTCAACACTGAAGCTGATTCAACACTGAAGCGATTCAACACTGAAGCGATTCAACACTGAAGCGATTCAACACTGAAGCGATTCAACACTGAACTGATTCACACTGAACTGATTCAACACTGAACTGATTCAACACTGAACTGATTCAACACTGAAGCGATTCAACACTGAACTGATTCAACACTGAAGCGATTCAACACTGAAGCGATTCAACACTGAACTGATTCAACACTGAAAGCCGATTCAACACTGAAGCGATTCAACACTGAACTGATTTCAACACTGAAGCAGATTCAACACTGAACTGATTCAACACTGAAGCGATTCAACACTGAACTGATTCAACACTGAACCGATTCAACACTGAACTGATTTAAACTAAACAGATTCAACACTGAACTGATTCAACACTGAAGCGATTCAACACTGAACCGATTCAACACTGAACCGATTCAACACTGAAGCGATTCAACACTGAACTGATTCAACACTGAACCGATTCAACACTGAAGCGATTCAACACTGAAGCGATTCAACACTGAACTGATTCAACACTGAACTGATTCAACACTGAACTGATTCAACACTGAACTGATTCAACACTGAACTGATTCAACACTGAACGATTCAACACTGAACGATTCAACACTGAAGTGATTCAACACTGAACTGATTCAACACTGAAGCGATTCAACACTGAAGCGATTCAACACTGAACTGATTCAACACTGAACTGATTCAACACTGAACTGATTCAACACTGAAGCGATTCAACACTGAACTGATTCAACACTGAACTGATTCAACACTGAAGCGATTCAACACTGAACTGATTTAAACTAAACAGATTCAACACTGAACTGATTCAACACTGAAGTGATTCAACACTGAAGTGATTCAACACTGAAGCTGATTCAACACTGAAGCTGATTCAACACTGAACTGATTCAACACTGAACTGATTAAACTGAACGATTCAACACTGAACTGATTCAACACTGAAGCTGATTCAACACTGAACTGATTCAACACTGAACTGATTCAACACTGAACTGATTCAACACTGAACTGATTTAAACTAAACAGATTCAACACTGAACTGATTTAAACTGAACTGATTCAACACTGAACTGATTCAACACTGAACTGATTCACACTGAACTGATTCACACTGAAGCGATTCAACACTGAAGCGATTCAACACTGAACTGAACTGATTCAACACTGAACTGATTCAACACTGAAGGATTCAACACTGAACTGATTCACACTGAAGCTGATTCAACACTGAACGATTCAACACACTGAACTGATTCAACACTGAACTGTATTCAACACTGAAGCGATTCAACACTGTTAACAAGTTTTGATTACTTTACGGTAGGAATTTACTGATATCTTCATGAAGCATGATTAATATCTGAATGATTTTTGATAATAAACATGATTTTTCTATTCTACAATGAACCTGTGTTCAACTTATGAATGTTTTGATGTCAGGGACACTTGAGTACTGATTAACAACTATACCAGTATTAACACTGTATAATTCAACACTGAACAAAGAACCTTCAACACTAATGAACTACACTACACGATTCATACACGAAGCTGATTCAGAAAGGAACCCGATTCAGTTCATTTCTGAACTGATTTCAACACTGAACGCTCGATCTCAATGAGCACTTTGTGTTTCTGATCTTAAACTCGACTGCATGAGGACGAACCCACTGAACTCATTTAAACTAAACACTCACATTCAGATCTAACTGAGGCTTCACTGATTCAACATCAAACACCGACACGGTTCAGTTCACACTGGAAACACCAGACTTCATTCTTTACTTTCAGAGATTCTGCTGAAGACAAACTAAGGATTTAACTCAATCGGTCTTAAAGACCTGGACTCTATGAACACTATACATCTATCATGTTTGACTACACGTCAATGTGCAAGAATAAAAAGCACATACACTATATTGCCAAAAGTATTGGCGCCCCTTCTAATGAACAGGTTTGACTACTTTAGTAATTTCTATGAGTACAAATCTTAATGTTAAAGCATATAATGATATTCTAGGAAATTGTGTGCTTCTAATATTATAGCAACAGTTTGGACTCTTTTCTATTCTAACATGACAATGTCTCTGTGTATAAGACAAGGTTCAAAAAGAAAATGATTGATTGAGTCAGTGTGGAAGAACTTGACTGGTCTGCATAAAACCAAGTCCTAATCCCAGTTTAACACCTCTGGTGTGACTGTAAATGCAGACCTTGAGACAAAAACTCATCACCAAACACCAATGACTTGTACATACACTATATAGACAAAAGTATTGGCACCCCTTCTTTAGAACAGATGCACTTCCAAATCTGTGGCAACAACGATGGGAACATAATTCATGTATTTAAAAATTGTATTTCATCTCTGTTGCAACAGTTTTGTAAGTGTCTAAAATGACTGAACCCATATGTACAAGTCATTGGTGTTTGGTGATGAGTTTTTGTCTCAAGGTCTGCATTTACAGTCACACCAGAGGTGTTAAACTGGGATTAGGACTTGGTTTTATGCAGACCAGTCAAGTTCTTCCACACTGACTCAATCAATCATTTTCTTTTTGAACCTTGTCTTATACACAGAGACATTGTCATGTTAGAATAGAAAAGAGTCCAAACTGTTGCTATAATATTAGAAGCACACAATTTCCTAGAATATCATTATATGCTTTAACATTAAGATTTGTACTCATAGAAATTACTAAAGTAGTCAAACCTGTTCATTAGAAGGGGTGCCAATACTTTTGTCAATATAGTGTATAAACACACACACGTCAGTACTGGCAGTTGATGCATTTGACGGCTTTGCTGCCGTAGTCGAGGCACTCGGGTCCGATGCACTCGCAGCAGGCGTTGTGGAACCAGCGGTACTTGGATCCTCCCATCGACTCGCAGTACTGCTTACACTGACGGATGGACACGCAGTCGTCCAAGTACACCACCGTACACAGCTTATCTGGACACAGAGACACAGCTTTAACAACAGAGTCTCTCAACGCATCTCTCAGAACACAAACATGAGAGAACTCAACAGCTTCAGAGCTTCTTTGTCATTTAGCATCATGTCAGCGATCAGATTTCAAAGCAAAAATGGTGAAATATGAATTTTTTTTTTGCAAATTTTCACTTTGATAAAAAAAATTAAAAAAGTAAACCTAAAGCCTCACTTCATTACAAAAATAATCATAAACTAGTCCAAAATAAGTTTGTTTTGTACATAATTACAGTGTATATTTATTATGCATATATAAATACACACACACATGCATGTATATATTTTGAAAATATGTCCATGTATATATTTATATTGATATAATATAATATTTTAAATATATAAACATAACATTTTTATTAAATACATACACACATGCATGTGTTTGCATTTATATATACACAATACAGTACACATTACGTAAACAAAAACGGTGAAATATTATGAAAAAAATGCAAATTTTCACTTTGATTAAAAAAAAAAAAAGTAAACCTAAAGCCTCACTTCATTACAAAAATAATCATAAACTAGTGATTAATCATCCAAAATAAGTTTGTTTTGTACATAATTACAGTGTATATTTATTATGCATATATAAATACACACACATGCATGTATATATTTTGAAAATATGTCCATGTATACATTTATATTGATATAATATAATATTTTAAATATAAACATACACATTTTTCTTAAATGTATACACATGCATGTGTTTGCATTTATATATACAATAAATATACACAATACACACTCATATATTACGTAAACAAAATATTTCGGTGATAATATATATGAAAACAAAAAAACAAACTTGCCAAATTTTCATCTTTGATTAAAAAAAAAAAAGTAAACCTAAAGCCTCACTTCATTACAATAAATAAATCAAACTAGTGATTAATCATCCAAAATAAAGTTTGTTTTTGTTACATTAAATTACAGTCGTATATTTATTATTGTATATATAAATTGCACACACATGCATGTATATATTTATATTGATAAAACATAATAAAATTTTAAATATTATTAAACATAACATTTTTCTTAAATATAATTATTCACACACGATGTGTTTTGCATTTATATTATTACACATTAAATAAATATTAACACAGTACACACTCATATATTATGTAAACAAAACTTATTTTTGGATGATTAATCAGCACTAATATTAATCAACCGAATAAAAAGTCCTGGAGGCGTAAAAAAAGCAACCCTAATATCTGGCATTCTTCTGTAATAACTCATTAAAAATCAGCGTTTATCAGTTAAGATCATATAAATAACTATAAACATTCATCATTTTAAACGACTTGTTTCTCCTGTTAATTAAATATTACACTACCGCTCCATTTTTATTGTTTTTGAAAGTCTCTTCTGCTCACCAAGTCTGATTTATATGATCAAAAATATAGTAAAAATCTGAAATATTATTATAATGTAAAACAGCTGTTTTCTATGTGAATATCTGTTAAACTGTAATTTATTTCTGTGATCAAAGCTGAATTTTTTAACATTTCTGATTATTATCAATGTTGAAAACACAATATTAACTGTGATACATTACCATTCAAAAGTGTGGAGTAATAAATTAATACTTTTATTAATCAAGGACGCATTAAATTGATCAAAAGTGACAGTAAAGACGTTTATAATGTTTCAAAATATTTATATTTCAAATAAATGCAATTCTTTTGAACTTTCTATTAATCTGTGAATCCTGAAAAATAAAATATATCACAGTTTCCACTAAAATATTAATGTTTTCAATAAATAATAATCAGAAATGTTTCATATTATGATTTCTGAAGATCATGTGACACTGAAGATGCTGAAAATACAGCTTTGATCACAGAAATAATTACAGTTTAATAGATATTCACATCTGATTTACATTAGAATAATATTTCAGATTTTTACTGTATTTTTGATCAAGTGTAAACAGCCCAGCTGAGCAGAAACATGAATCATCAGACGCGTCTGGATTAGTGACCGCTGTGTTTCCGGACGTCTCATTAGCGTCTCGGCTCGGGGTCACGAGGTCACATCCTAACGAGTGAAGCTCAAGCTAACGAGTCCGAGCGCTGAAGCGAGTGCTTCCTCACCTCGCGTGTCGTAGCTGGCGTGGATGCTGTTCCCGGGCAGAGACACGTTCTGATGCGCGTCCTCCATCGTCTCCAGGAAGGACACCAGGTTCTGGTGATAGGACAGCTCCTCGGACACGGGGAAGGACACCACCATCATGTTGATGGGTGCGTCTCCGTCGGTCAGCGCTCTGAAGAGCGAAGGGATCGGCCGCTGAAGCTCCTCCACCGTGCTCTTAGCCGTCGCCGGCGTGTCGCTCAAGTTCTTCGGGTTACACATGCCTGACATCATCAGATCACGTCATACATACAGCACAGAACCAGTCATAATGTGCCACCATCATGTGCTTTCCATTGATGTATGGTTTATGATCGGACAATATTTGTAAATCTGGAATCTGAGGGTGCAAAAAAATCTAAATATTGAGAAAATCATCTTTAAAGTTGTTCAAATGAAGTCTTAGCAATGCATATTACTAATCAAAAATTAAGTTTTGATATATTTACGGTAAGAAACATCTTCATGGAACATGATCTTAATATCCTAATGATTTTTGGCATAAAAGAAAAATCAATAATTTTGACTCATACAATGTATTGTTGTCTATTGCTACAAATATACCTGTGTTATTATGACTCTTTTGTGCTGCAGGATCATATATAACTGGTGAAAAATCAAAAGTGCATCTCCATAATGTACTTAAAGTGCTTTATTACGCACTAATTTTGTACTTAATATACTAAAATGATTCGGTTACACTTTATTTTAAGGTGTCCTTGTTACAGTATTAATTATATATTTAAGTACTGCGTAATACTGATTAACTACGGTTTGGTTTAGGGTTACTTGCATGTGATTATGCATAATTAATTGTTATTATAATAGTTAGTACATGTAACGTATAACAAGGACACTTTAAAATAAGGTGTTACTAATAATACATTAAGTGTACTCAACTGTGCTATTTTGGGACACTGTGAATATAAACTAAAATGTGCTTTTAACATACTATCTTTGTATTAAATGTATTTAGTCAGCACTTGTAGCACACTTGAGTACTAGTGTATGAAAGAAGTGTACTACAAGTGCTGACTAAATACTTTTTTAATACAAAGATAGTATGTTAAAAGCACATTTTAGTTTATATTCACGGTGTCCCAAAATAGCACAGTTAGAGTACACTTAGATGATCTTAAAGGAGTGCTATTATGCTTTTTGAATGTTAGTCAGTGTGTAGTGTGTATGTTTGAGCATAAAACCATCTACAAAGTTACACATCTCAAAGTCCACTCCAAAGAGAGATATTTCGGGGGGGTTTAAATCCCTTTTCAAGAACTACAACGAACGTCTCGTTTGGACTACAAAGTTGTTTTCCTGTATTTGTGTAACTATTATACATACAGTTTGTACAGTATAAAAAACATTACGCCTATGGCGAGTCCCCGTGAACCACAAATGCGAGTTTGTGTGTGTGTGTGAGTGACTGTGTGTGTGAGCGTACGTGTGTGTGCATGTGTGCAAGTGTGTGTGTGAGTGTGAGAGCGTGTGTGCGCGTGCGAGTGTGTGTGAGAGAGCGCGTGTGCGAGCGTGTGTGCGTGCGTGAGCGTGTGTGTGTGTGTGTGAGCATACGTGTGTGCGTATGTGTGTGTGAGCGTGCGAGTGAGAGCGTGTGTGTGAGAGCGTGTGTGCATGCGTGAGCGTGTGTGTGTGTGAGCGTATCTGAGCATACGTGTATGCGTATGTGTGTGTGCAGGTAGTGTGTGAGCATCGTAAGTGTGTGTGGAGCGTGTAAGCGTGCGAGCGTGTGCGTGAGCGTGTGTGTGTGGAGCGTGATCTGAGCGTGCGTGTAGCGTATGTGTGTGATGCATGTGTGTGAGCAGTCGTAAGTGTGTGTGTGAGCGTGTAAGCGTGCGTGAGCGTGTGCGAGCATGTGTGAGCATACGTGTGTGCATATGTGTGTGTGCAAGTGTGTGAGCGTGTAAGCGTGTGTAAGCGTGTAAGTGTGCGTGTGAGCGTGTAAGTGTGCGTGTGAGCGTGTAAGCGTGCAAGCGTGTGTGTGAGCGTGTAAGCGTGTCGTGTAAGCGTGTGTGCTGAGCGTGTAAGTGTGTGCGAGCATGAGCGTGTGGAGCATACTGTGTGTGTGCAAGTGTGTGAGCGTGTAAGCGTGTGTGAGGAGATACGTGTGTGCGTATGTGTAGTGTGCAAGTGTGTGAGCGTGTAAGTGAGCGTGTAAGTGTGTGTGAGCGTGTGTGTGAAGCGTGCAAGCGTGTGTGTGAGCGTGTAAGCTGTGTGTGAGCGTGTAAGCGTGTGTGTGAGCGTGTAAGCGCGTGTGTAGCGTTAAGGTGCGTGAGCGTGTGTGCGAGCATAGCGTGTGTGTGAGCAAGTGTGTGTGAGAGCGTGTAAGCGTGCGTGAGCGAGCATACGTGTGTGCGTATGTGTGTGTGCAAGTGTGTGAGCATCTAAGTGAGCGTGTAAGAGCGTGTGAGCGTGCGATGTGTGAGCGTGAAGCGTGTGTGTGTGAGCGTGTAAGCAGTGTGTGTGAGCGTGTAAGCGTGCGTGTGTGAGCGTGTGAAGCAGCGTGTGTGAGCGTGTAAGGTGTGTGTGTGAGCGTGTAAGCGTGTGAGTGTGCGTGTGTGTGAGAGTGTGTGTGCGAGAGCGTGTGTGCAAGTGCGTGAGCGTAGCATACGTGTGTGCGTGTAATGGTGTGTGAGCTGTAAGTGTGTGTGAGCGTGTAAGTGTGTGTGTGAGCGTGTAAGCGTGCGAGCGTGTGTGTGTGAGCGTGTAAGCGTGTGTGTGAGCGTGTGTGTGAGCGATGTAAGTGTGTGCGTGGTGAGCGTGTGTGAGCTAGTGTGTGAGCAAGTGTGTGAGCGTGTAAGCGTGTGTGGTGAGCATACGTGTGTGCGTATGTGTGTGTGCAAGTGTGTGAGCGTGTAGTGAGCGTGTAAGTGTGTGTGTGAGCGTGTAAGTGTGGGTGAGCGTGTAAGCGTGTGTGTAGTGTGTGAGCAGTGTGTGTGAGCGTGCAAGCGTGTGTGTGAGCGTGTAAGCGGTGTGTGAGCGTGTAAGCGTGTGTGTGCGTGTGAGCGTGTAAGTGTGGTGTGAGCGTGTAAGCGTGTGTGTGAGCGTGTAAGCGTGTGTGTAAGCGTGTGTGTGAGCGTGTAAGTGTGTGCGTGCGTGAGCATACGTGTGCGAGCTACGTGTGTGAGCAAGTGTGTGAGCGTGTAAGCGTGTGTGGCGAGCGTGTAAGTAAGTGTGTGTGAGCGTGTAAGTAGTGTGCAAGTGTGTGAGCGTGTAAGTAAGTGTGTGTGTGAGGTGTAGTAGTGTGTGTGTGAGCGTGTAAGTAAGTGTGTGTGTGAGCGTGTAAGTAAGTGTGTGTGTGAGCGTGTAAGCTAAGTGCTGTGTGTGAGCGTGTAAGTAAGCGCGTGTGTGAGCTGTGTAAGTGTGTGTGTAGCTGTAAGTAAGCGTGTGTGTGAGCGTGTAAGTAAGTGTGTGTGTAGTGTAGAGGTGTGTGTGAGAGCGTGTAGTAGTGGTGCGTGAGCGAGTAAGTAAGTGTGTGGTAGGTGTAGTAAGTGTGTGAGCGTGTAACGTGTGTGTGTGTGTGAGCGTGTAAGTAAGTGTGTGTGAGCGTGTAAGTAATGTGTGTGTGTGAGCGTGTAAGTAAGTGTGTGTGTGTGAGCGTGTAAGTAAGTGTGTGTGTGAGCGTGTAAGTAGTGTGTGTTGTGAGCGTGTAAGTAAGTGTGAGACTGAATGTGTGAGCGTGTAAGTAAGTGTGGCTGTGTGAGCGTGTAAGTAAGTGTTGTGTGTGGCGTGTAAGTAAGTGTGTGTGTGTGAGCGTGTCAAAACCAAAGAAAAAGAGATGTAGTGTGAGCGTGTAAGTAAGTGTGTGTGTGAGCGTGTAAGTAAGTGTGTGTGTGAGCGTGTAAGTAAGTGTGTGTGTAGAGCGATGTAAGTAAAGAGAGAGAGAGAGACGTGAAGAAGGTGTTGATGAGACACAGTAAGTAAGGATGTGGAGAGACAGTGTAAGTAAGTGTGTTGTGTGTGAGCGTGTGTGACGGTGTGAGGATGTAGAGTAAGAGACTAGTGATGAGATGTGAGCAGTGTAAGTAAGTGATGTGGGAGCAGAGATAAAGTGATGTAGAGAGTAGAAAGTGATGTGATGGATCGAGCGAGTAAGGGTGACTGAAGTGAAGTGTGTGAGCGTGTAAGTGTGTGAGCGTGTAAGTGTAAGTGTGTGAGCGTGTAAGTAAGTGTGTGTGTCAAGTCAAGTCAAGTGTGAAAAAAAAAAAACACTTACAACACAAAAAAAAAAAAAAAAAAAAAAAAAAAAAAAAATGTAAGTAAGTGAGCGTGTAAGTAAGTGTGTGTGTGTGTGAGCGTGTAAGTAAGTGTGTGTGTGAGCGTGTAAGTAAGTGTGTGTTCTGCTGTTCTTACCCACACAGTCACAGCACTCCTCCCACAGAGAACCCAAACACATCAGACACTCCTTACAGCACGAGCAGTTCCCATCCGACGGCTGGCACTGACACAGATCCTGATCAACAACAACACATCTTCATCATCATCACAGAGAACACAAGCACAGACACACACTGTGTGTTTGTTTGTGATGCTTCAAAACCAACAGAAAACACTGAGAATCAGACACTTACCTGAATGAGACACTTGCTGACGTCACTGGCGCACAGAGCTTTATTACACGCCAAAGCGAGAGAAAAACTCGACAGAAGAAGAAACAACACTGAAGACTGCATCACGACCCGAAGCGAACCTACAGGAACACACTAATGAGAGAGAGAGAGAGAGAGAGAGAGAGAGAGAGAGAGACAGAGAGAGAGAGAGAGAGAGAGAGAGAGAGAGAGAGAGAGAGAGAGAAGAGAGAGAGAGAGAAGAGAGAGAGAGAGAGAGAGAAAGAGAGAGAGAGACAGAGAAGAGAGAGAGAGAGAGAGAGAGAGAGAGAGAGAGACACAAGAGAGAGAGAGAGAGACAGAGAGACAGAGAGACAAGAGAGAGAGAGAGAGACAGAGAGACACAAGAGACGAGAGGAGAGAGAGAGAGAGAGACATTGAGTAGAGAGAGAGAGAGAGAGAGAGTCTCCAGAGAAAGACACGCCAGAGAGACTCCAGAAGAGTTGGGTGTTTGAAAGACGAGAGAGACAGAGCTCAGAGACACGGAGAGAGCGAGAACACACGACCCTCAGAATTAAGACAAACAGACTCAGAACATGAAGACAAAGACCGCCCGCTAGACGTGACGACATCAAGAGACTGCTGCTGAGTCTCGAGAGTTAATTATATCACACACACACACACGGGCGCCAAAGACACACACAGCGAAAACACTTCAGCACACACCCTTCGCAGCCACCCTTCTCTCAACTCTCATCTCTCTCTCTCTGGTGTGTGTGTGTGTGTGTCGTGCGTGTGTTATATGACGTCAGAGCAGCCAAAAATGTATATGTAAACACTAGCTACAAATGTTTTGAGTAATTTTAATGTTTTTGAAAGAAGTTTCTTCTGCTCACCAAGGCCGCAATTATTTGATCAAAAATACAGTAAAATTGAAATATTATTTTAAAGTAAAACAGCTGTTTTCTATGTGAATATGTGTTAAACTGTAATTTATTTCTGTGATCAAAGCTGTATTTTCAGCATCATTACTGCCAGTCTTCAGTGTCACATGATCTTCAGAAATCATAATAATATGAAACATTTCTGATTATTATCAATTAATATTTTTATGGAAACTGTGATGTATTTTATTTTTCAGGATTCACAGATGAATAGAAAGTTCAAAAGAACAGCGTTTATCTGAAACAGAAATCTTTTGTCACAATGTATCATTCAATCTTTTGTAAGCATTGTTTAACATTGTAACTGCTTTTGATTATATAAATGTATCCTTGGTGAGCAAAAAGAGGCTTGTTACATATATATATATATATATATCACACACAGAGACTAAATAAAGACATGAAACCTTCTGATGAAGACATTCTCATTTATTGATTAAGGTTTGATTCAGCCGGTCAGATTTCTGCTTCTCATGATTTGACTGTAAAGTCCAGCGGTCAACATCTGATGAGGAACCAATCAGAAGAACGGAGACGGACGGATGGCCTTCAGGAAGCTGGTTTTGGGCAGATGTTCCTCCGGAGCCGCTGTGGGACAGAAGAACGGAGGAACGAAGTCTTGAGGATTCTGGACCCCCAGCAGATGATTGTAGAAGCTGCGAGATCAACGACACCAGAGAGACGTTAGTGAATGATGATGAAATATGAAATATGATCTGTGTGTGTGATGGACCTGAAGGTGATCCATCCGGTCTGAGGAGTGAAGACCATGGCGCTGACCGGCAGACACGTGAACTCCGTGAAGGTCAGCATGTACTGAGCTGAAGAGCAGATTCATACAGTACAGACGGATTCATAATGCAATAATTCATCAGTTATGAATCTAATTCAGTTCCAGCTTTACAGAAGACAGAGTCATTATTCAGATCAATAACTGTAATTCATGTGATTCATGTATCAGGAGTGATTGTTCATTGCTCATCAGATGTATTCAGAGATGTATTAGACTAAGAAAGCTTGTTTTCATCATGGCATAAAAAAAATTAAGGTAGTTATGACTTTTTATCTCACAATTCTGACTTATATCAAATCAGAATTGTGAGATATAAGCTTGGAATTGCAAAAAGAGTCAGAAGTCGTTTATATCTTGAAATTCTGTATTTTTTATCAAAAGTCTGAATTTAAATCTCACAATTCTATATTTTTTATCAAAAGTCTGAATTTAAATCTCACAATTCTATATTTTTTATCAAAAGTCTGAATTTAAATCTCACAATTCTGTATTTTTTATCAAAAGTCTGAATTTAAATCTCACAATTCTGTATTTTTTTATCAAAAGTCTGAATTTAAATCTCACAATTCTATATTTTTTATCAAAAGTCTGAATTTAAATCTCACAATTCTGTATTTTTTTATCAAAAGTCTGAATTTAAATCTCGCAATTCTGTATTTTTTATCAAAAGTCTGAATTTAAATCTCACAATTCTATATTTTATCTCAGAATTCTGAATTTAAATCTCACAATTCTATATTTTATCTCAGAATTCTGAATTTAAATCTCACAATTCTATATTTTATCTCAGAATTCTGAATTTAAATCTCACAATTCTGTATTTTTATCTCAGAATTCTGAATTTAAATCTCACAATTCTATATTTTCTCAGAATTCTGAATTTAAATCTCACAATTCTATATTTTATCTCAGAATTCTGAATTTAAATCTCACAATTCTGTATTTTTATCTCAGAATTCTGAATTTAAATCTCACAATTCTATATTTTATCTCAGAATTCTGAATTTAAATCTCACAATTCTATATTTTATCTCAGAATTCTGAATTTAAATCTCACAATTCTATATTTTTATCTCAGAATTCTTGAATTTAAATCTCACAATTCTGTATTTTATCTCAGAATTCTGAATTTAAATCTCACAATTCTATATTTTATCTCAGAATTCTGAATTTAAATCTCACAATTCTATATTTTATCTCAGAATTCTGAATTTAAATCTCACAATTCTATATTTTATCTCAGAATTCTGAATTTAAATCTCACAATTCTATATTTTATCTCAGAATTCTGAATTTAAATCTCACAATTCTATATTTTATCTCAGAATTCTTGAATTTAAATCTCACAATTCTATATTTTTATCTCAAAATTCTGAATTTAAATCTCACAATTCTATATTTTATCTCAGAATTCTGAATTTAAATCTCACAATTCTATATTTTATCTCAGAATTCTGAATTTAAATCTCACAATTCTATATTTTATCTCAGAATTCTGAATTTAAATCTCACAATTCTATATTTTATCTCAGAATTTTGAATTTAAATCTCACAATTCTATATTTTTTATCAAAAGTCTGAATTTAAATCTCACAATTCTATATTTTTTATCAAAAGTCTGAATTTAAATCTCACAATTCTGTATTTTTATCTCAGAATTCTGAATTTATATCTTGCAATGCTGATTTATTTTCTCAGAATCACAAGAAACAAAGTCAGAATTGTAAGATAAGTCGTCACAATTAAATTTTTAATTAGTTTATTCTGCTGAGGAAACGAGCTTCCATACAAACCAGACACACAGAAACACATCAGCGATGGAGACGTTCATCAGTCGGTTTACTACGGTACTCTGGTTCATACCACGGTACTGTGTTCGTGTCATTAGTTTGACTCTGCAGTTATACCGCGGTATTCCTCTCACCCTGAATCTCAGGAATCTCTCCGAGCCAGGAGTTGGTCAGCAGACCCAGACCGGGAACGGACGCGGTTCCCAGAATCACCTGACCCATGAAGACGGCGTCGGCCGGGACCCGCGTGGGGTGGAAGGAGGACTCCAGAACCTTCTTCTGACAGGACAGACGCGAGGAATCGATCTCGTACATCACACCCTGAGACGAGACGGAAGAAGCTCAAACACTGATATCATTCTGAGGAGATCCAGTCCAGTTTAGAGCCGGACCCATGCTTCCATGAACACAGATCGACTCTCAGTCCGTCCAGTAACATTAATTTGTTCAAAGTTAACCCGTTTAATCCCAAATTTTATCCAGACATAAAAAATATCCAAATGATGTGTCATAAGTAACCATTTGAAATAATCAACAATTTTAATTTTTTTGGAAAAGTGTGTGAAAAATTGTGTTTATGGTCGGTGGGATAAAGTGTACTTAATTAACATATTTCTGCAGTCATAATAATTGTTATACATCTTAGCCCAGATATTCAAACTGTTT
>CM041807.1:40860378-40865378 GCA_023376895.1 Aspiorhynchus laticeps
TCAAAATTTTACTGTTTTAGTTACTTTGGATCAAATAAATGCAGACTTCGTGAACAAAAGAGACTTCTTTACTGTAGTGTGTGTAGTACGTGACACGTAGTCAATACTACAGTCACAGCACACTACTTAGTGCACTTTGTAGTGAAGTATATAAGAGGATTTAGTGTGAAAGCTGATGTTTGGTTCTGAAGTGATTTAATGAGTTTGACTGAGTGTGAACGACGCTGAAGGACACGTCACACACACACACACACACGCACGCACGCGCACACACACACACACACACACACTCTACACACCTCACCACACGCACACACACCACACACACACACACACACTCCTCACACTCACTCACTCACACACACACACACACTCCACACACTCACACACACTCACCACACACACTCACACACACACTCACACACTCTCCACACACACACACACACACACACTCACCACACACACTCTCCGCACGCACACACACACACACACACACACACACTACCTCACACTCACTCGTGCGCGCGCACGCACACACACACACACTACACGTACTACACTCTCACACACTCTCTAAAACACACACACACACACACACACACACACACACCACACACACACACACACACACACACACACACACACTAGAGCTGGTTATCGATGAGTAATAGCGCACTGATCGCGTTATTGATCATTATTTGAGATATTACAGAGAGCTATAGAGCCGCGGCCTACAGTAAACTCACCCTTCAGCAGCAGAGTGGCGGGAAGCGCCAGCAAGAGCAGCAGCAGCAGCTTCATGATCCCGGTCACGAGAAACTAAAGAGAAAACACTGATAATACACGACGAGAAACGAGAGAAACACGTCTGAAGCGCTCGACGAGTCCACACTGATTAACCGCCGCTCTCATCCGGGACACCGCTGACGTCACGCGCACAGAGACACGTGTCGCTATCGAGGTGCTGGCGATGGGCGGGGCTTTCGAATGCGTTAAATTATTAAATATTATTTTTGAGCTCTTCTGTGCGTGTTGTCTCTTTAATACGTTTGATAGAGTCTCATTATATCATTATTCAGATTTTTCGGAGCGTTACGGAGGCAGCAGTGTCACGTGATACCTGTTACTTCTCTCAGCGCTTGTTTCGGGACGAACCAATCACGGTCTATTGAGATTACTGACATTTTTAAAAGATTGCTGGGGATTTGTATCGCATGCATTAACGATCAGAATAAATCCATGTAAATCATTATACGTTTTAATGTGCAACTACCGCAAAAAACAATTTTAACACTCATCAGACTCACACTGCGCATGCGCCGCTTCCGGGCCAGCGCTGACGTCACACGCACAGAGACGCGTGTCGCTGGAGATTCGCGCATGCGCCGCACGCTCACAGACAGACCACACTAATCACACGAAATGCTGAACAAAGCTCTTTATTAATTATAATTTCAATAACTGTGGCACACTACAAGTTAAATAATGTTAACAGAAGACAGTGAGGTCAAAGTGACGATAAATGAGAGGATTTATAATAGAGTAAATAAAACACTTCAAACCTTCATCCTCCTGCGATCCGAACACATACAATCACACTCACAACCTACTGATATTTAGCTTATAATTCATGCATTTATCACGTACTTTACTCATCTTAATATCTGACAGAACTCTGAGCAGAAAGAGTCGTTCTGCAGCGAGTCACTGATTCAGAAAGAGTCGTTCTGCAGCGAGTCACTGATTCAGAAAGAGTCGTTCTGCAGCGAATCACTGATTCAGAAAGAGTCGTTCTGCAGTGAGTCACTGATTCAGAAAGAGTCGTTCTGCAGCGAGTCACTGATTCAGAAAGAGTCGTTCTGCAGCGAGTCACTGATTCAGAAAGAGTCGTTCTGCAGCGAGTCACTGATTCAGAAAGAGTCGTTCTGCGGCGAGTCACTGATTCAGAAAGAGTCGTTCTGCAGCGAGTCACTGATTCAGAAAGAGTCGTTCTGCAGCGAGTCACTGATTCAGAAAGAGTCGTTCTGCGGCGAGTCACTGATTCAGAAAGAGTCGTTCTGCAGCGAGTCACTGATTCAGAAAGAGTCGTTCTGCAGTGAATCACTGATTCAGAAAGAGTCGTTCTGCAGTGAATCACTGATTCAGAAAGAGTCGTTCTGCAGCGAGTCACTGATTCAGAAAGAGTCGTTCTGCGGTGAATCACTGATTCAGAAAGAGTCGTTCTGCAGCGAGTCACTGATTCAGAAAGAGTCGTTCTGCGGCGAATCACTGATTCAGAAAGAGTCGTTCTGCAGCGAGTCACTGATTCAGAAAGAGTCGTTCTGCAGCGAGTCACTGATTCAGAAAGAGTCGTTCTGCAGTGAATCACTGATTCAGAAAGAGTCGTTCTGCAGCGAGTCACTGATTCAGAAAGAGTCGTTCTGCAGCGAGTCACTGATTCAGAAAGAGTCGTTCTGCAGTGAATCACTGATTCAGAAAGAGTCGTTCTGCAGCGAGTCACTGATTCAGAAAGAGTCGTTCTGCAGTGAATCACTGATTCAGAAAGAGTCGTTCTGCAGCGAGTCACTGATTCAGAAAGAGTCGTTCTGCAGCGAGTCACTGATTCAGAAAGAGTCGTTCTGCAGTGAATCACTGATTCAGAAAGAGTCGTTCTGCAGCGAGTCACTGATTCAGAAAGAGTCGTTCTGCAGTGAATCACTGATTCAGAAAGAGTCGTTCTGCGGTGAATCACTGATTCAGAAAGAGTCGTTCTGCAGTGAATCACTGATTCAGAAAGAGTCGTTCTGCAGTGAATCACTGATTCAGACTATATGAATCAGTGCAATCAGAAGAAATGAAGACCTGACAGATCATATACAGCTCTGACTATCAGCACATGCAGCTGTTTACAGTGTAAAGACGATTGAATCAGCAGATCTGAACTGAATCATATGAACAAACGAGTGAATCTTTTGTCTGTTCGGTTCCTCTGTGAGTGATTGAGTTCACAAACACTGATCACATCATTGATCAAACTGACAGATCAACATGTTACTACAGTAAATAACCCAGACTAGTGTGACTAGTTAAAGCGAACAGCACATATATGTGATGAACAGAACAGTGATCCACGACGCTGGGCACATCTAACCATTATTCCTCTTCAGAACACTTTCAAAATCAACAAATATTAGAAAAAGAGTGTTTCTGCGTACAGTAGATGACGTCACACAGATCTGAACTGTAACTGGTTAGTCCTCAACAGCCCTACTAGTTAATTCCAGAACTAGTCAGTAATGTGTGACGGCTAACGAAGAACATAAATCTCATTATAAAACAGATCATTAGTGTGAATGAGTGAACATTAAAAATGAAAGATAACTATCATCAATCAAATGATTATTGATTATTATTACACTATCAGATATTAATTCATCATCATTCATCATACAGAAGCTTGTTTCTGCCACAGAATAAAAATCATACAAAGTATTTTCTTCATAATTCAGAGACAAAAAGTTACAATTGTGAGAAAAAAGTCAAGTTATAAACTCAGAAGTGTGAGATATTTGTCTGAAGATTATGTTTATATCACAATTCTGAGAAAAAGATAGAACTGCACTGCAAAAAAATGATTTTCTTATACTAGAAAACAATTATTAATTATTGAATCAAGATGAATTTATTTGACAAGTAAAATGATTTAAGATATTAAGTCTTGTTTTTTGAAAAAATTATCAAAATTATGTTCGTTTTTGCTTAAAACAAGCAAAAATAATCTTGTTTAGCTTTGAATTATGATTATTTTTCTTATCACATTAGCAGATATTTTTGCTTGTTTTAAGCAAAAACGAACATAATTTTGATAATTTTTTCAAAAAAACAAGACTTAATATCTCAAATCATTTTACTTTCATCTTGATTTAAGAATGTTTAGATATTTATTCCAGAAAACAAGACAGAAATACTAAGAAAGAAAATCATATAAATGAGAAATTTTGAGATAAAAAAGTCTAAACTGAGATATAAACTTTCAGCTGCAAGGAAAACGATAAGAAGAGTTAATTTGCAAAAACAACAATTTTCAAAAATCATGTTTATTAATCGTGGATTCCAATGAATCTCAATCAAAACGCGGCCGGGTTATTTTGACTAGGTTAAAAATAACTAGGTTAAACTAACAATAAAAACATGACAACATTATCTGTTTTTGCAAATAAACTCTTCACATAAAAAAGCAATTAAAATGTGTTTTCTGTGTCAGAAATCAGCTTCCCTATGAATACAATAATCATGTTTGATCACTGATGACATCACTTCCTCTTCGGTCTGAGCCGAGCGGAGGCTGGAGGGGACGTCATGTGACCGAGCTCAGTGCAAACACTGCACGTAGTTGGCCGGAAGCATGCCGGACCTCCCGGTGCGCTGGACCGTGCCAAACATCCATCCCTCGTCGATGTGCTGAGCGTTAACGATCAGGTCTCCGTCGCGGAAGGAAAGCTCGTCGTGATCCTGAGCGGCGTAATCGTACAGCGCTCGATACACTCTCTGCTGGACACAACACACGAGTCAATGTGACACAAACTGATACAAAATATCACGTGTTCAGAACAACATCATCACTTCCTGAGAAACTGATACAAAAGTGAGTGTGTGTGTGTGTGTGTGTGATGTGTGTGTGTGTGTGTGTGAGTGAGTGAGTGAGTGTGTGTGTGTGGTGAGTGAGTGAGTGAGTGTGAGTGGTGTGTGAGTGTGTGTGTGAGTGTGTGTGTGAGTGGTGTGTGAGTGTGTGTGTGAGTGGTGAGTGTGTGTGTGATGTGAGTGTGTTGTGAGTGTAGTGTGTGGTGTGTGTGAGTGTGTAGTGTGTGTGAGTGAGTGTGTGGTGAGTGTGTGTAGTGTGTGTGTGTGTGAGGTGTGTGTGAGTGAGTGTGTAGTGTGTGGTGAGTGTGTGTGTGTGTGTGTGTGATGTGATGTGAGTGTGTGTGTGAGTGGTGAGTGAGTGTGTGTGTGTGTGGTGGTGA
>CM041807.1:40870378-40872878 GCA_023376895.1 Aspiorhynchus laticeps
ATCGAAACGGGAATCCCAAAACCAGAATATGGAACCTTATCAAACTAAAGGATACCCAGCCACTATTCGATCCAGTATCTTAGACCTGAACGGATCGGTCCTGCGATCAGACAGCACTAAAGCTGCAAAGAACAGATAAAGCTGGATCACACAAGCTCTGACACAGAGAACACACACCGACTCGAAACTGGGGACACGACTACACGACATCTAACACACACACACACAGCCACACACACAGACACACACACACACATCACACACACACACACACAGACACACACACACACGGAGAGCAGCATCACACACAGACCACACAGAGACACACACACACAGACGACACACACACACCCACACACACACACACAGAGAGAGACACATACACACAGACACACACACACACACACACACACAGACAGACAGACACACACACAGGCACACACACACACACAGAGACACACACACACACACACACACACACACACAGACACACACAGACACAGACACAGACAGACACAGACACAGACACAGACACACAGAGACAGACACACACACACACACACAGAGACACACACACACACACAAACACACACAGACACACACACACACACACACACACACACAGAGACACACACACACACACACACACACACAGACCACACACAGACACACACACAGACACAGAAACACACACACACACCACACACAGACACACAGAAACACACACACACACAGACACACACAACACACAGACACACACACACACACACACACACACAGACAGACACACAGACAGACAGACAGACAGACAGACAGACAGACAGACAGACAGACAGACACACACACACACCACACACAGACACAGACACAGAAACACACACACACACAACACACACACACACACACACAGACAGACAGACACGACAGACACACACACAACAGACAGACAGACACACAGACAGCACAGACACACAGACAGACACACACACACACACACACACACACACACACACACAACACACACACACACACACACACACACACACACACGCGTTACACACAGATCACCAGCGGCTGAGGGTCAGTGTACAGCGGCTGTCGTGTGTCTGCTGTACCCGTCATCCTGCGCAGGCTTTTAGACTGAATATTGTCCTCCACCGGATCAAAGTCAAAGATGGATCCCGGATCAGTCCTCCAGACCTTCAGCTCTTCAGCACAACACACAGGTCAAAGGTCAAGGTGTAAGGTATATGTGTCGTGTACTAGTGGTCACAGGTTTGGGGTCAATTACATTTAATTTGTTTTTTAATAAATGAATAGTTTTGTTACACCAAGGACACATTAAATTAATCAAAAGTGATTTATAATGTTACAAAAGATTTATATTTCAAATAAACGCTGTTCTTTTGAACTTTCTATTCATCTGTGAATCCTGGAAAATAAAATGCATCACGGTTTCCACAAAAATATTGTGCAGCACTGTTTTACAACATTGATAATAATCAGAAATGTTTCTTGAGCAGCAAATCAGCATATTATTATGATTTCTGAAGATCATGTGACACTGAAGACTGCAGTAATGATGCTGAAAATTGTAAATAATCTTCCTGATTTATCTCAATACCTCAGCAAATCCAATAGTTTAGAAACACTTGATGTTGGAACAGAAACTATAAAGTAAAATGACTTAAGATATTAAGTCTTGGGTCACACTTTATATTAGGTGGTCTTAACTACTATGTACTTACATCAAAAAATAAGTACAATGTACTTATTGTGGTCATATTGTATTGCAACACACTTTTGCTGCCATACGGGTCGGTTAGGGACAGGTTTGGTGGTATGGGTAGGTTTAAGGGTGGGTTAAGGTGTAAGGGATGGGTCAACAGTGTAATTATAAATGTAATTACAGAAATTAAATATAGATGTAACTACATATAGGTATTTTTAAAAATATAAGTACAATGTAAGAACATGTATGTACACAATAAGTACATTGTATCAAATTATTAATTTAAATGTAAGTACATAGTAGTTAAGGCCACCTGATATAAAGTGGGACCAAGTCTTGTTTTTTGAACAAATTATAAACAATTGTAAGCTTTTGCTTAAAACAAGCACAAATATCTGCCAATGTGGTAAGAAAAATCATCTTAATTCAAAGGCTAAACAAGATTATTTTTCTTACCCCATTGGCAGATATTTTTACTTGTTTTAAGCAAAAAATAACATAATTTTGATCGTTTTTCAGAAAATAAGACATAATATCTTAAGTAATTTTACTTGTCAAGTAAATTCATCTTGATTCAAGAATTCTTAGTATTTTGTCTTGTTTTCTAGCATAAATATTTAAGTAAGAGAATCATTTTTTGCAGTGAAGGAAACTGTGTTATAACGAGTTCAGCTGGAAGAAAACAAAACTAGAGGTATTTTGTATTGCATGGAAGGAAAGTACTTCTACTTAGAAAAACTCTAAAAGCGGCTAGATCTGCTTACTTTC
>CM041807.1:40875378-40877878 GCA_023376895.1 Aspiorhynchus laticeps
GTGTGTGTGTGTGTGTGTGTGTGTGTGTGTGTGTGTGTGGTGTGTGTGTGTGTGTGTGTGTGTGTGTGTGTGTGTATGTATGTGTGTGTGTGTGTTTACAGTGTGAAAATATATAAAGATCAAATAAGCTGACATTTTTGGACAAAAGAGCATTAATGTTGGTTTGTTTAAAACAAATGAAAATTGTGGCAATGGGAATGAATAGAATAATTTCTTTCTTTGTGATAGCAATTTCGGCAAATGTACTTTGTTTTATGGATTTATGGAAATGTTTATTCTAAATCAAGACATGAAAACTGATGTTTTTGGGAGTGTGATGTGACGGCACAGTCTGGATCTGTGATTTTCCTTGTTTTACAGGCTACAGTTGACATCACAACTGATGGAACATTCACAGGCAAATGATATGCTTTGTTGAGGCGTCATAAGCTCATATATGGTTGTTTTGGAGGAGCCAGCTGCGTCACATGATCAAACTCAACGTCACTTTCTTTCTTTTTGATTACTCGGGCAAGTCTGATCTCTGGAGTGTCAGCCATCGATGACGTCAGAAACCTTCATCAGACGCAAGTCCCAGTGAAAAGAGTTTTGGGATGAAGGCACACCGACATGTCCATTACCAGTCATGTTATTGAACAGCATGATCATCCACTGTGTGTGTGTGTGTACAGTCTCACTGATGATGTGAGGCGGTCATAGCTTCTTCATATTTCTCTTGGGAGGGCCAGCTGCGTCTGACTGCAGAACACGAGCCCTTCAGAGTTCGGCTTTCCTCGGAGCCGTCTTCTCTGGACAGCCACACACACCACGTAACACCCATCGTCTAGATCCCACAGGTACTGAAGACTGTGACATGTGTGTGTCATGTGACCACTGTAGACGTCTCTAGGTTATGAACAGTGCAGCAGCGCAGGGTGTCTGTCACTGTACCGTATGATGATTCTCACTGCTGAGACGCCTGTCTGTACGACACCTGAAACACGACACACATTCTCAGACCGAGTCTCTTTTAGCACGTGTGTCCGGTGCTGTGTGTTTGATCCGTCACTCACGTCACTGCTGATCACAGACGTGACCTTCGCTCTTGGATCTCAGACTGTCTGCAGTGACGTCAGGTTCCTTCCATGTGACCGACTGTAGACGTCTCTCAGGTAGGCGGCGTGCAGCAGCGCAGGTGTGTCTGTCACTGTACCGTATGATGATTCTCTGTGCTGAGACGCCTGTCTGTACGACACCTGAAACACACACACACACGCTCAGGCCGTGTCTCTTTTAGCACGTGTGTGTGTGTGTGTGTGTTTGATCCGTCACTCACGTCGCTGCTGATCTCAGACGCTTTCTTCGCTCTCTGGATCTCCAGACTGTCTGCTGTGACGTCGGTTCCCTTCCCTCTGATCTCACGCTCCAGATCCTTACGATACTCCTTCTGCAGCAGCAGAGACACACCATGATGAAGCTTAGTGTGTGTGTGTGTGTGTGTGTGTGTGTGTGTGAAACAAACACGAGTCTGTGTGTGTGTGCACGGTGTGTGTGTGTGTGTGTGAGTGTGAGTGTGAGTGTATGTGTGTGTGTGTGTGTGAAACAAACACGAGTCTGTGTGTGTGTGTGTGTGTGTGAAACAAACACGAGTCTGTGTGTGTGTGCGCGTGTGTGTGTGTGTGAGTGTGAGTGTGTGTGTGAGTGTATGTGTGTGTGTGTGTGAAACAAACACGAGTCTGTGTGTGTGTGCGCGTGTGTGGTGTGTGTGTGTGTGAGTGTGTGTGTGTTTGTGTGTACGTGTGTGTGTGTGTGTGCACGTGTGTGTGTGTGTTTCTATGAGTGTGTGTGTGTTCCTATATGAGTGTGTGTGTTTCTATATGAGTGTGTGTGTGTGTGTGTTTCTATATGAGTGTGTGTGTGATGAGTGTATGTATGTGTGTGTTTCTATATGAGTGTGTGTGTGTGTTTCTATATGAGTGTGTATGTGTTTCTATATGAGTGTGTGTGTGTGTTTCTATATGAGTGTGTGTGTGTGTTTCTATATGAGTGTGTGTGTGTTTCTATATGAGTGTGTGTGTGTTTCTATATGAGTGTGTGTGTGTGTTTCTATATGAGTGTGTGTGTGTGTTTCTATATGAGTGTGTGTATGTTTCTATATGAGTGTGTGTGTGTGTGTGTGTTTCTATATGAGTGTGTGTGTGATGAGTGTATGTATGTGTGTGTTTCTATATGAGTGTGTGTGTGTGTGTGTGTGTTTCTATATGAGTGTGGTGTGTGATGAGTGATGATGTGTGTGTTTCTATATGAGTGTGTGTGTGTGTTTCTATATGAGTGTGTGTGTTGTTTCTATATGAGTGTGTGTGTATGTGTTTCTATATGAGTGTGTGTGTGATGGTGTAGTATGTGTGTGTTTCTATATGAATGTGTGTTTGTGGTGTGTTTCTATATGAGTGTGTGTGTGTGTTTCTATATGAGTCGTGTGTTTGTTCTATATGAGTGTGTGTGTGATGAGTGTATGTAT
>CM041807.1:40885378-40895378 GCA_023376895.1 Aspiorhynchus laticeps
AAAGCCCATTCACACCAAGAATGATAACTATACATTTTTAGTTTGTAGTTTATAGTTATCATAATAGATTTGCGAGACCGAAGCAGCAGAATATGAGAATCAGTGATGATCACCTCACTGATGAGCGGCGACAGCTCCTTCACGAACTGTGTGTGCAGCGTCTCGGGAAGCTGAGAGTACAGACAGTGAGACAGATCCTCCTGCGTCTCTCTCCGGTACTGATTCTACAACACACACACACACACATCAACATCTCACCATCAACATCTCACACACACACACACTCCTGCGTCTCTCTCCGGTACTGATTCTACAACACACACACACACACATCAACATCTCACCATCAACATCTCCCACACACACACACACACTCCTGCGTCTCTCTCCGGTACTGATTCTACAACACACACACACACATCAACATCTCACCATCAACATCTCCCCCACACACACACTCCTGCGTCTCTCTCCGGTACTGATTCTACAACACACACACACACACACACACACACATCAACATCTCACCATCAACATCTCACACACACACACACACACACACACTCCTGCATCTCTCTCCGGTACTGATTCTACAACACACACACAACACCACACCATCAACATCTCACACACACACACAATCCTGCATCTCTCATCCGTACTGATCTACACACACATCAATCAATATCTCACACACACATCAACATCTCACACACACATCAATCTCACACACACACACACACACACACACGTACGTCACTCTGAAGCTCCGCCATCTGTTTGGCAAACTGTGTTTCCTGTGTTTGCGGCAGCTGAGAGTAAATACTGCTGCTGTTCTCCTGTTTGCCGCTCCGCTTGTACTTATTCTGAGAGAAAACAATCACTGAGTCAACATATGAAATGATTCACTGAGTCAACATATGAAATGATTCACTGAGTCAAGATATGAAATGATTCACTGAGTCAAGATATTAAATGATTCACTGAGTCAAGTTATGAAATGATTCACTGAGTCAAAATAAGAAACGATTCACTGAGTAAAGATATGAAACAATTCACTGTGTCAATATATGAAATGATTCACTGAGTCAAGATATGAAATGATTCACTGAGTCAAGATATGAAATGATTCACTGAGTCAAGATATGAAATGATTCACTGAGTGAAGATATAAAATGATTCACTGTGTCAATATATGAAATGATTCACTGAGTCAAGATATGAAACGATTCACTGAGTCAAGATATGAAAATTTACTGAGTGAAGATATGAAATGATTCACTGAGTCAAGATATGAAAATTTACTGAGTGAAGATATGAAATGATTCACTGAGTCAAGATATGAAAATTTACTGAGTGAAGATATGAAACGATTCACCGAGTCAAGATATGAAAATTTACTGAGTGAAGATATAAAATGATTCACTGAGTCAAGATATGAAATGATTCACTAAGTGCAAATATGAAATAATTAACTGAGTCAAAACAAAACAATTCACTGAGTCAAAATAAGAAACAATTCACTGTGTCAATATATGGAACGATTTACTGAGTCAGAATGTGAAAATAGTCAGAATGTGAAATGATTCAGTCAGAATATGAGTGGATGGGATGTCTCTCACACACACACACACACACACACCTCGCTCAGGAGTTCAGAGATGTTTTTGGCATGTTGAGTCTCAGTCGTCTCTGGCAGAAGAGCGTACAGACTGGCAGAAGCCTCTTTCTTTGCCTCCTCCTTGTATTTCGTCTGAAATAAAAGCAAATGTTCATTTCCATGCGTGTTTATCCTGACACACGTGTTCATATAACAGCGAATCTTTCACCTGATTCAGGAGGTTTGTGGCGTCTTTGGCGTGTTGAGTGTCCAGAGTCTCCGGCAGCAGCGAATACAAAGCACCAGATGCCTGCTTCCTTCCTTCCTCTTTATATTTACTCTGAAAACACACAGTGAATCACAGAATTCACTCTACATCTAATGGGTTAATATTGTTATAGTGCACACTATGAGCATTAGAAAGGCCTGTATGAGCGCTGAGAATCATTTCAACTGGATTAAACACAATACATGACACACTACAAGGTGTCTTTAGATGCACATTGTCTGTTTGATATGTCTGTAAACATAAAGTGACCTGGACCCAGACATTAACGCAGGTTATGTGAGTGTTTTGATTCATGTGAGTCGTTTGCTCACGTCGCTCTGCAGTTCGGTCAGTGTTCGGACAAACTGCGTCTCTGGCGTCTCGGGGAGCTGAGAATAAAGGCAGCTGGAGACGCTCCTCCTGCCGTCCTCTCTGTATTTGTTCTGGAAAACAGATTAGTGCATGTGTTTACTGAGACGGTGTGTGATCCTGATGATGGAGTGTGTGTGTGTGTGTGTGTGTGTGTGTGTCGTTACATCGCTCTGCAGCTCAGAGACTTTAGCGGCGAGCTGTGTCTGCGGCGTCTGTGGGAGCTGAGAGTAAACACTGCACGACTGCAGCTTCTTCCCTTCTTTATATTTGACCTGTGGAGGAGAAACAGATGATTTTCAATGCTCAGGTGAAATGCTATAGTAATACTACAAATCTGCAAAATTGTTTTGTTTACTACACACATACTAAAGTGCAGTGTTTTCAGTCTCTCTATATGACGATATGAACACACGAATATCACCTCCAGCTGCTCTGAGAGTCATTTCATTAGCATTTTACCGTTTAATTTGAGAAAACCACCGTCATGTCACATACACAGCAGCTGCAAGTTCTTCACGGCAATCCATCAAAATAAAAGCTTGGTTTAACGTGAAGAAACTGTGATAGAAATATATTAGGCTAGTATTGTGCAATAGTAAGACTCAATGCAAGAACAATACTGAGTACTGATTCACAGCACTGATTCAGAACACTGATTCACAGTACTGATTCAGAGCACTGATTCACAGCACTGATTCAGAGCACTGATTCACAGCACTGATTCAGAGCACTGATTCACAGTACTGATTCAGAGCACTGATTCACAGCACTGATTCAGAGCACTGATTCACAGCACTGATTCAGAACACTGATTCACAGCACTGATTCAGAGCACTGATTCACAGCACTGATTCAGAACACTGATTCACAGTACTGATTCAGAGCACTGATTCACAGCACTGATTCAGAGCACTGATTCACAGTACTGATTCAGAACACTGATTCACAGCACTGATTCAGAGCACTGATTCACAGCACTGATTCAGAGCACTGATTCACAGCACTGATTCAGAGCACTGATTCACAGCACTGATTCACAGCACTGATTCAGAGCACTGATTCACAGCACTGATTCAGAACACTGATTCACAGCACTGATTCAGAACACTGATTCACAGTACTGATTCAGAGCACTGATTCACAGTACTGATTTAGAACACTGATTCAGAACACTCATTCACAGTACTGATTCAGAGTAATGATTCAGAACACTGATTCACAGCACTGATTCAGAACACTGATTCACAGTACTGATTCAGAACACTGATTCACAGTACTGATTCAGAACACTGATTCACAGTACTGATTCAGAACACTGATTCACAGCACTGATTCAGAACACTGATTCAGAACACCGATTCACAGTACTGATTCAGAACACTGATTCAGAGCACTGATTCAGAACACTGATTCAGAACACCGATTCACAGCACTGATTTAGAACACTGATTCAGAGCACTGATTCAGAACACTGATTCAGAACACCGATTCAGAACACTGATTCAGAACACCGATTCACAGTACTGATTCAGAACACTGATTCAGAACACCGATTCACAGTACTGATTCAGAACACTGATTCAGAGCACTGATTCAGAACACTGATTCAGAACACTGATTCAGAACACCGATTCACTACTGATTCAGAACACTGATTTACAGTACTGATTCAGAACACTGATTCAGAACACTGATTCACAGTACTGATTCAGAACACTGATTCAGAACACTGATTCACAGTACTGATTCAGAACACTGATTCAGAACACTGATTCACAGTACTGATTCAGAACACTGATTCAGAACACCGATTCACAGCACTGATTTAGAACACTGATTCAGAGCACTGATTCAGATCACCGATTCAGAACAATGATTCAGAACACCAATTCACAGTACTGATTCAGAACACTGATTCAGAGCACTGATTCAGAACACTGATTTACAGCACTGATTCAGAGCACTGATTCACAGCACTGATTTAGAACACTGATTCAGAGCATTGATTCAGAACACTGATTCAGAACACCGATTCAGAACACTGATTCACAGTACTGATTCAGAACACTGATTCAGAACACCGATTCACAGTACTGATTTAGAACACTGATTCAGAGCACTGATTCACAGTACTGATTCAGAACACTGATTCAGAACACCGATTCACAGCACTGATTTAGAACACTGATTCAGAGCACTGATTCAGATCACCGATTCAGAACAATGATTCAGAACACCAATTCACAGTACTGATTCAGAACACTGATTCAGAGCACTGATTCAGAACACTGATTCACAGTACCGATTCAGAACACTGATTCACAGTACTGATTCAGAACACTGATTCAGAACACCGATTCACAGTACTGATTCAGAACACTGATTCAGAACACTGATTCAGAGCACTGATTCAGAACACTGATTACAGTACCTGATTCAGAACACTGATTTACAGTACTGATTCAGAACACTGATTCAGAACACTGATTCAGAACACTGATTCAGAACACTGATTTACAGTACTGATTCAAAGCACTGATTCAGAACACTGATTCAAACACTGATTTACAGTACTGATTCAGAACACTGATTCAGAACACTGATTCAGAACACTGATTTACAGTACTGATTCAGAACACTGATTCAGAACACTGATTTACAGTACCGATTCAAAGCACTGATTCAGAACAACTACTACTAATAATAAATATTTATTTATTTATAATTATATTAAATTATATTATTTATAGTAAAAAAAAACTTTATTTTTAATGGAATAATCACATTTCTTTCCTTTTTAATTTTAACAGTAATCCTCTGTTGTGCAGCACTTTGTTTGGCAAAAAATAAAAGGGTTTAATTATTATTTGATTAGGATAAATTAAATTAATGCCTTCATTAAATTACCAGAAAATTAAGAAAAACATTTTGTAGGGCCATATTATTAAAAATAGGACCCAATACAAAAAAAAAAGAACAGGTTTAAAATACAGGCCTTAATTTTATTAATTCACCATTTGAAAAACTGATGTTTACTGTTAATTTTTTTTAAAATATCAATAGCATTTGTATTAATACTATATTCACTGAATGTAATCAAAAAAATCGAGAATAGAATCAAGAATCGAATCGAGAGCTTGCGAATCAGAATCGGATCGGGACATCTGAACCGATACCCAGCCCTACGCTGAGCGCACTGAATCTGAATCCAGCACATGAAGACTCTGGCGCACCTGGCTCTGGATCTCCGCCGCGTCTCTGGCGTGTCGCGTGTCTTTGGTTTCTGGGAGCGTGTTATACAGAGACGTGCTGTTCTCCTTCTTACCAGACTCTCTGTATTTACTCTGAAACATCAATAAACATGCATGTTACTATTAATATACAGCAATATTATAAAGATTTTTTGAGTACAGGACGGGACACGGTGTTTGTGGGGGGGGGGGTCATATATTCCTATATAGCTACATTATTACATGACGTTCCTTGATGGCTAATGTCAAAATCGCAATTGCACAATGTGTAAAATGTAGGATTTAATGTTAAATATTTTCCAAAGGCTAGTACACAGGGTCTCACACACACTTAGTGCTATTCCTGTTATATAGTATTTTAGAGTAAACAGTAGGGATGCAATAATATGGTTAAATACATACCTCATTTTTTTAACCACGGTTTTCGGTTCGGTTCTGATGGCTTGGCACATCAGAGTAATTTTTTTAAGTGCTATTTTAAAAAAGCTCCAGTACACTTTTATTACTTCTGTACACTATATAAAAACATGGATTATTGCATTTATGGATTGCCATTATTTAGTGCTATAAACACACGTAACGTCTGTTTCATTCATACTGGAAGCCAGAGGGCGCCCTCATGCAGAAAATCCAAATATGCATCACAATAATAAACTCATGACGTACCAGGAAATCCCTAATATGGACAAAAGCATCCAGCCGTCCTTGTAACTGAATAAAAGCAGATAGAACATTACGAAACACTCGACTGTGACAATGTTTAGTTTATCTGTGTTCTTAAAACCACCTCGGGTGTTTTCATCATAATAATTAAGTATGTTTATAATCCATTGCTAATCAACCTTTTTTTACGGTATGGAAAATATTTTCTGCCTCATTCTGTGATGATAAGCCACATCAGATCACAAAAGGACGTTATTTCTAACATTCGACTGATGTTGAGGTTTAGAAACGCTTCCCGTTACAAAGCATTACGAGGGAAGATGTTCGGTGTGTGTTGATTCTTCAGAAGCTCGTTATAGTGTTTCCTCGTCTCAAAATAAATAAAGAAATAAAATGCATAGAAATGATTTAAAAGCAAAATTGAGTTTTTGTGTACTTTGAGGTCAAAATGCGTACAGGTCTGATTGCACTGACACAGATGAGAACAAAACCTGATCTGATCTGAATAATGACTCCTATAGAGCTGCTTAGAGTTTCATAATTGATGCATTCTGCACATTAACACTGTTATTTTCCTGCTTTGACACAGTCTGTACTGTATAAAGCGCTGACTTGACTTGATGAATCATCTCAGGTCTTGCGGTGGTTATTAAACAACATCATGTGTTTGTGTTTGATATTGTTCTCCGCACTAAAGCACAGATCGTTAGTGACTAACGGGCGGACGAGCGTCTAACTATAGCCACACTTATCAGCTCAGAGATAGAGACGCAGCCCACAGAATAAAGCTACGGATGCTTTTAATGCATCTTTTCCTGTATGTTTTTGTCCAGTGAGAACAGGACTCCCAAATGGAAACATGTGTCCCTGGAGCACAAAAGCAGTCATAAGTAACAGGTATATTTGTAGCAATAGCCAACAATACATTGTATGGGTCAAAATTATACATTTTTCTTTTATGCCAAAAATCATTAGGATATTTAGGATATAGAAGATATTTAGTACATTTCCTACCGTAAATATATCAAAACTTAATTTTTGATTAGTAATATGCATTGCTAAGATCTTCATTTGAACAACTTTAAAGGTGATTTTCTCAATATTTAGATTTTTTTGCACCCTCAGATTCCAGATTATCAAATAGTTGTATCTCAGCCAAATATTGTCCTATCATAACAAACCATACATCAATGGAAAGCTATTTATTCAGCTTTCAGATGATGCATAAATCTCAATTTAAAAAAATTGACCCTTATGACTGGTTTTGTGCTCCAGTGTCAAATTTGAAAATGCTGTTTTTGTGTTTTAATGTTAAGTTAATTTGAAATCATTGATGCATGTTTAGTCATATGACGCAGTCATAAATCCATCCAACCCAAAAGTGCTCGTAATTGCTGTCAGGAATGGTGATTTGTGTGTGGCCGGGACACACCAGTGTGTGATGGGATATATAGTTTTGTCTGGATATTATATATCTGTTCTCTCAGTGAGCTTCTGTGTGTTTTCAGATGTGTGTGGATGAATGTGGATCACCTCACTGATGAGCGGCGACAGCTCCTTCACGAACTGTGTGTGCAGCGTCTCGGGAAGCTGAGAGTACAGACAGTGAGACAGATCCTCCTGCGTCTCTCTCCGGTACTGATTCTACAACACACACACACACATCAACATCTCACCATCAACATCTCACACACACACACACACATCAACATCTCACCATCAACATCTCACACACACACACACACACACACTCTCTCTCACACACGCACACTGACACACTCACTCACACACACACACACACACACTCTCTCACACACACACACACACATTTTTTTTATTCCCAGTGAATAGGAGTTAAAACTCTCATCCGGGTGACACTAGGCTACTCCAATAACAGACCATGCAAAATACCAAAATTAACATCTTTAAAATATTGCGCAGCTAAGTTTACCTGGCTCTGGAGCTCACTCTGCTGCTTGGCGAACTGTGTCTCCGGCGTCTCGGGCAGATGTGAGTACAGACAGGACGACACGTCTCTCTTCCCCTCCTCTTTATATCTGACCTGCAGAGTTAAAATAACCTCCTGATAACCCACTGACCGCTAACTGACCGCTCGCATGACCCTTCAGATGCTGTGAGACGTACCTCGCTGCAGATGTCCGTCATCTCTCTGGACCGTCGAGTCTCTGGTGTCTCCGGCAGACGCGAGTAAAGAGAGGAGTTCAGCTTCTCTTTATACTTCACCTGAAACCACAGAGAGACGGATCACGAACTCAACCAGCACTAGAGCTCAAACTGACCACTAGAGCTCAAACTGACCACAGCTACTGCACTACAGCTCAAACTGACCACTAGAGCTCAAACTGACCACAGCTACTGCACTAGAGCTCAAACTGACCACTAGAGCTCAAACTGACCACAGCACCAGCGCTAGAGCTCAAACTGACCACTAGAGCTCAAACTGACCACAGCTCCAGCGCTAGAGCTCAAACTGACCACTAGAGCTCAAACTGACCACTGCTCCAGGGCTAGAGCTCAAACTGACCACTAGAGCTCAAACTGACCACTAGAGCTCAAACTGACCACAGCTCCAGCGCTAGAGCTCAAACTGACCACTAGAGCTCAAACTGACTACAGCTCCAGCGCTAGAGCTCAAACTGACCACAGCACCAGCGCTAGGCTCTACACCAGGCTCTACTGAAGCGCTCGTGCTGACGCGGCGAGTATAAACCAGGCTCTACTGAAGCGCTCGCGCTGACGCGGCGAGTATAAACCAGGCTCTACTGAAGCGCTCGCGCTGACGCGGCGAGTATAAACCAGGCTCTACTGAAGCGCTCGTGCTGACGCGGCGAGTATAAACCAGGCTCTACTGAAGAGCTCGTGCTGACGCGGCGAGTATAAACCATGCTCTACTGAAGCGCTCGTGCTGACGCGGCGAGTATAAACCATGCTCTACTGAAGCGCTCGTGCTGACGCGGCGAGTATAAACCATGCTCTACTGAAGAGCTCGTGCTGACGCGGCGAGTATAAACCATGCTCTACTGAAGAGCTCGTGCTGACGCGGCGAGTATAAACCATGCTCTACTGAAGCGCTCGTGCTGACGCGGCGAGTATAAACCATGCTCTACTGAAGCGCTCGTGCTGACGCGGCGAGTATAAACCATGCTCTACTGAAGAGCTCGTGCTGACGCGGCGAGTATAAACCAGGCTCTACTGAAGCGCTCGTGCTGACGCGGCGAGTATAAACCAGGCTCTACTGAAGCGCTCGCGCTGACGCGGCGAGTATAAACCAGGCTCTACTGAAGAGCTCGTGCTGACGCGGCGAGTATAAACCATGCTCTACTGAAGAGCTCGTGCTGACGCGGCGAGTATAAACCAGGCTTTACTGAAGCGCTCGCGCTGACGCGGCGAGTATAAACCAGGCTCTACTGAAGCGCTCGCGCTGACGCGGCGAGTATAAACCAGGCTCTACTGAAGCGCTCGCGCTGACGCGGCGAGTATAAACCAGGCTTTACTGAAGAGCTCGTGCTGACGCGGCGAGTATAAACCATGCTCTACTGAAGAGCTCGTGCTGACGCGGCGAGTATAAACCATGCTCTACTGAAGAGCTCGTGCTGACGCGGCGAGTATAAACCAGGCTTTACTGAAGCGCTCGCGCTGACGCGGCGAGTATAAACCAGGCTTTACTGAAGAGCTCGTGCTGACGCGGCGAGTATAAACCAGGCTCTACTGAAGAGCTCGTGCTGACGCGGCGAGTATAAACCAGGCTCTACTGAAGCGCTCGCGCTGACGCGGCGAGTATAAACCAGGCTCTACTGAAGCGCTCGCGCTGACGCGGCGAGTATA
>CM041807.1:40897878-40912878 GCA_023376895.1 Aspiorhynchus laticeps
GTGGTGTGTGCGTGAGTGAGTGTGTGTGTGTGTTCATCCTCACGTCGCTCTGGAGTGCAGTCACTGTCTTCATGAACTGTGTCTCTGGAGTCTCTGCCATCTGAGAATAAACACTGGAGCTCGAGAGCTTCTGTCCTTCAGTCTTATACTGAACCTGAAACACATCAGACTGATCAACAATATCTGGTCTTGTTTTAACCCTATAAAACTGCTGTATCATATTTGATCAAGAATTTCTCAGGTTAAACCTGTCACACTCAATCTCTTCATATCTTCTGTCTCTGATTGATAGTTTAGAGTGTTTTATCCAGTAAAAGCTCTTTTAGTGTAATTGATCTATCATAAGCCCCGCCCCCTGCAACTGATACTCGCCTGCCATTGGCTAGTCTGCGTTCGAGGGAGAGGGGCGTACCGATAGCTCAATCGTACAAGCGTCCAGCTTCAGAGTCAAATCTTGACTGATTTTGATCAAGTAAGCATCAGAATAACTGCAGTCATATCTCCAGATGAACACTTACTGGACTGAAGCAGCTCAGCTTTACTTGATTCTCCATCAATCATGTTTTAGTCTCAAATCTGATCATCAGGATCTTTTGAGGAGCTTCACTTTCACTGTTCCTCAGCGGAGGAATGATCTTCTGAGGAGCCTTTATTATTCATCTCTCAATCAGCATTGCATTATATGTTATAATCTCATCTTACTGAGACATTATTAGAGATATAGAGTGATATTTAGATCATTTTATGTCTGTGTACTGTTAGAAACATCTCATTTATTTACATCACAAGCAGCAGAATCTCATCATAAATGTCCAAAATGATTAAAACAGTAGTATTTTAAGCAGCTAAAAATGTTTTTAAGTCAGTTATTTCTATCTTTTGCTGTAGTGTGCCAGAGGGAAACATTCATTTGGCCATTAATTGTAATAATGCAGTGATATTTTAGTCTGATCTGATCAGTCTGTCTGGAGTCACATGAATAAACAGAACAAACTGAGACTAAATCCAGAAGAACTGTGTCTCAAGACGCTTCAAGAAACCTCCTGCAAAGCTCCTGAGAAACTCTGCTCACACACACACACACACACACACACAGATCCAGAAGAACTGACGCTTCAAGAAACTTCCTGCAAAGCTCCTGAGAAACTCTGCTCAAGTGCACCGAGGACAAAACCTGCTTTAAACACAAAGCATGCTCACAACAAATGTTGATTTAGTTTAGTTAATAGAAGTTAATTGATAAAGAAAATCTATTTATGACATTATTTTTAACAGCATCCTCATTTTACAGCATTTTTACACAAGTGCCTAAAACCTTTAACAGTACTGTAGCTTTGCAGGTAGGTTTTCCACTGTATATATCACCATCTGCAGCAAATTCATATTTTCGTTCACCTCAAGTCTCTGAATAAAAGCTCTATAGAGTCTGCAGTGGGGACTTGTATGTGTGTTTATGTGTGTCCAGGTGTGTTCAGGTGTGTTTATGTGCCTTCAGGTGTGTTTATGTGTGTTCAGGTGTGTTTATGTGTGTTCAGGTGTGTTTATGCTGGTGTTCAGGTGTGTTTATGCTGGTGTTCAGGTGTGTTCAGGTGTGTTTATGCTGGTGTTCAGGTGTGTCCAGGTGTGTTCAGGTGTGTTTATGTGTGTCCAGGTGTGTTTATGCTGTGTTCAGGTGTGTTTATGCTGGTGTTCAGGTGTGTCCAGGTGTGTATATGTGTGTCCAGGTGTGTTTATGCTGGTGTTCAGGTGTGTCCAGGTGTGTATATGTGTGTCCAGGTGTGTTTATGCGTGGTGTTCAGGTGTGTCCAGGTGTGTTTATGCGTGTGTTCAGGTGTGTTTATGTGTGTTCAGGTGTGTCCAGGTGTGTTTATGCGTGTCCAGGTGTGTTTATGCTGTGTTCAGGTGTGTCCAGGTGTGTTTATGCGTGTGTCCAGGTGTGTTTATGTGTGTCCAGGTGTGTTTATGCGTGTCAGGTGTGTTTCATGCGTGTGTTCAGGTGTGTTTATGTGTGTCCAGGTGTGTTTATGTGTGTCCAGGTGTGGTGTGTTTATGCTGTGTCCAGGTGTGTTTCTGCGTGTGTCCAGGTGTGTTTATGCGTGTCCAGGTGTGTTTATGCGTGTCCAGGTGTGTTTATGCGTGTGTTCAGGTGTGTTTATGCGTGTGTCCAGGTGTGTTTATGCGTGTGTCCAGGTGTGTTTATGCATGTGTTCAGGTGTGTTACCTGACTCTGCAGTGCGGTGAGATCTCGAAGCCGCTGGATCTCTGCGGTGTCGCTCATCTGTGAGTACAGCGGTGAGGACAGATCCTTCTTCCCGGCCTCTTTATACTTCACCTGAGGAAACACACCTGTGGTCAGTGTGACGCTCATGAGCGCGTGTGAATCTTCCTCAGTGCTGTGTGTACCTCGCTGCGCAGCTCTCCGGCGTGTTTGGCGTGTTCTGTGTCCTGAGTCTCAGGCAGATTGGCGTAAAGAGACGCATCTGTTCTGTTCTTCTCTTTATATTTAACCTACACACACAGTCATGAGTAAATACACACGCTTCCTCATCACACACGCTGAGCTCCGGTCATTCTGTCCGTGATGTGACACACATACGTGACTTTGCAGCTCGTAGGCGTCTTTAGCGTGTTCGGTCTGGAGCGTCTGCGGCATCAGGCTGTACAGATTACTCTCCGCTTCCTTCTTACCCTCCTGCTTGTACTGAAGCTGAAAACAGAAGCTGCTTTACACCCAAACAAACAGACTTCAGTCAGTAATATCAGTTACACGCGTGTTACCTCACTCTGGACGTCGCTCATGTGTTTGGCGAACTCTGTGTCTGCGGTCTGCGGCAGGAGCGAATACAGACTGACCTGATCATTCTTCTGCTTATATCTGACCTGAGAACACATGATAATCAGTATTTAACCTCTTAACTGTCACCCGTCCCGCCGAAGTTTACTTCACTGTATTGCAATTAAATCCTAATCTAATCAAACTATACATCGTTGGAAAGGTCTAAGGTCACTTGAAAACTTAAAATCTCAAAATTCATAATTTGAAAGCCTTGACATTGCATTACCATGCCATCAAAATCATATTACAAAATGTCTTCGTTCATGAATTATAAAATATTACGTTTGAATAGTGCACATTAACGTCAATGTTCAAAAATGTGAGTGACGGTTAAGGGGTTAAACATCGGCTGTATGTAAATGAGCACTGATTTATTCAAACGCTCCGTTTACGGCAATATCTGTCAAACTACATTGACTTCTATAGGCGTTTTTACATTTATACAGGCCTAAATGCATCATTAATGTCAAATTATTACATTTAATTTATAAATAGGAAGTAAATAAAATAAATAAACAATTACGTAAAATAAATGCAGAAACATTAATTTTCTGTAAAGCTGCTTTGCAACGATTTGCATCGTGAAATGTGCTATACAAATATACTTGAATACTTGAACATAATACAAGGTCATTTTCTGCATCCATTATCTTGATTTAAAAAAATAAAATAATAATCAGTAGTGTTTTTCCTCTAAGCCCTCGTTAATCTCTGACCCTGATTCATATTCACTATGAGTTCATTCTGTAAAAACTGTGATCAGATGTCAGTCTTAAAGAGACAGTGCACCCAAAAATGATCATTCTGTCATTTACTCAGCCTCAAGTAGATCCAAACCTGTATGAATGTGTTTGTTCTGAACACAAAGGAAGATATTTTGAAGAATGTGGGAAACAGAGCAGTATTTTTCTCCTACTATTGAAGTCAATGGTGCCCCAAATCAGCCTGATTACAAACTTTCATCAAAATATCTTCCTTTGTGTTCAGAACAAACACATTCATACAGGTTTGGATCTACTTGAGGCTGAGTAAATGATGACAGAATTTTCATTTTTGGGTGAACTGTCTCTTTAAGGAGTATCCCAGAACCAGCAGCTCACATCTAGTGCCCTATCTAGTGAAGATGAGCTCACCTGGCTCTGTGCGTCTGCGATCTCTCTGGCCGTCTGCGTCTGCAGCGTCTCTGGCAGTCGAGTGAATAACGGGCTGGACAAGCTCTGTCTGCCGTCCTCTTTGTACTTCACCTGAACATATAAAGCATGAGGATCTGGAGCTCGTGCAGGAATCTCACAGAGTTTGAACACAAGGCCGCTGTACCTCGCTGATGAGTGCGGTGGCGTGTTTAGCGTGTTGCGTGTCCAGCGTCTCTGGCAGCGTGGCGTACAGCGAGTCGCTCGCTTGCTGCTTCCCAGACGCCTTATATTTCACCTGAACGAAACACAGTTCATTCACTGATGAGAGACTCAGCAAACACACTTGATCTGGAACATGCGATCTGAAACGCTCTCAAGAGTCCAAAGACGCTGGTGTGATTCTCACGAGAAGCTCCCAGATGAACTGACGACCCTGACCCACGTTCTAGGATCCGTTCTACGACCCCTCCTCTTCTATATATACACTACATCTGGTCACTGGGGTTCCTCAGGGATCCGTTCTACGACCCCTCCTCTTCTATATATACACTACATCTGGTCACTGGGGTTCCTCAGGGATCCGTTCTTGGACCCCTCCTCTTCTCTATATACACTACATCTGGTCACTGGGGTTCCTCAGGGATCCGTTCTTGGACCCCTCCTCTTCTCTATATACACTACATCTGGTCACTGGGGTTCCTCAGGGATCCGTTCTTGGACCCCTCCTCTTCTCTATATACACTACATCTGGTCACTGGGGTTCCTCAGGGATCATTCTTGGACCCCTCCTCTTCTCTATATACACTACATCTGGTCACTGGGGTTCCTCAGGGATCAGTTCTTGGACCCCTCCTCTTCTCTATATACATTACATCTGGTCACTGGGGTTCCTCAGGGATCCGTTCTAGGACCCCTCCTCTTCTCTATATACACTACATCTGGTCACTGGGGTTCCTCAAGGATCCGTTCTAGGACCCCTCCTCTTCTCCATATACACTACATCACTGGATCCCATCATACAGGCACATGGTTTCTCCTACCATTGCTACGCTGATGACACACAGCTCTATGTCTCATTTCAACCAGATGATCCAACGGTAGCTGCACAGATCTCAGGCTGCCTGGAGAACATCTCGGCATGGATGAAAGAACATAACCTACAGCTCAACCTGGCAAAGACTGAGCTTCTTGTCTTCCCTGCCACTCCGACTCTACAGCATGATTTCACCATCCAGCTAGGGTCATCAACAATTACTCCAAGTTCGGTCAGAAATATTGGTGTAATCTTTGATGACCAGCTGACCTTCAAAGACCACATTGCAAAGACTGCTCGATCTTGCAGGTTTGCACTACACAACATCAGAAAGATCAGGCTCTTTCTAACGGAGCATGCTGCACAACTTCTTGTCCAGACCCTTGTCGTTTCTAGACTGGACTACTGCAATGCTCTTCTGGCTGGACTTCCATCAAACACAATCAAACCTCTACAAATGATTCAGAATGCAGCGGCACGACTGGTCTTCAACGAGCCCAAAAGAGCCCATGTTACACCTCTCTTCATCTCCTGCACTGGCTACCAGTTGCAGCTCGCATCAAGTTCAAGACACTGATGCTTGCATATAGAACAACCACAGGCTCAGCACCCTCCTACTTCCACTCACTATAATGAATCTACATCCCCTCCAGAAGTCTGAGATCTGCTAGTGAGCGACGCCTCGTGGTATCATCACAGAGAGGCTCAAAATCACTCTCCAGAACATTCACGTTCACCGTTCCTGGCTGGTGGAATAATCTTCCCACCTCATCCGGAATGCTGATTCCCTGACAATTTTCAAGCGACAGCTGAAAACTCATCTCTTTCGTCACTATTTGACTTCATCTTAAAAAAAAAAAAAAAACCTTTGCTTTCTCCTTCCTTAATCTCTCCCTGTCTAGCTTGTACTAATCTAAACAATGCCTGATACTTTGTATTGCAAACACTTCCTGCGTTTATTTGCCTCTTTATTGTATTCCTCAATTGTAAGTCGCTTTGGATAAAAGCATCTGCTAAATGTATAAATGTAAATTTTAAATTGCACACGTTCTCTCACCTCACTCTGCAGGTCCGACACGGATCTGATGAACTGTGTCTCTGGAGTGTCGGGCAGCTGAGAGTAAACGCTGGACGAGAGGCTCCTGCGGCCCTCCTCACGGTACTCTTTCTGAAACACACACGGAGACGGAGTCACGCGTGACGGTCAGCATCATGAATGAAGCGGCAGTGAAACGAGCCACACCTCACTGAGCACGTGTGAGATCTGCTGCACAAACTTCATCTCTGCCGAGTCTGGAACCGCAGTGAATGAGGAGCCCGAGAAATCGCTCTTCCTGGCGCCTTTATAGGCCACCTGTGTGCAGAAGGTCAGACGGAGGTCAGATGGAGGTCAGACGCATGTGCGGAGGCGTGACGTGAGTGTGTGCAGCGCTACCTCGCTCTGGATGTGTGCGGCGTCTCGAGCGTGTTGAGTCTCTGGAGTCTCTGGGAGCTGATGGTACAGAGATCTGCTCATCTGCTGCTTACTGGCCTCCTTATACTTCACCTGAGGTCAACATGATTCACAATCCTGACGTCTGAAAGACCTGAGCTCAGAGACGGCTTATGGGGGTCGCTAGGGTGTTTCTAGAGTTGTGTTTCAGAGTGGTTGCTATGGGGGTCGCTAGGGTGTTCTGGATTGTTGTTAGGAGGTTGCTAGAGGAGTGGTTTCTATGGTGTTGTTAAGAGGTTGCTATGGCGGTCTCTAGGGTGTTTCTAGAGTTGGGTTTCAGAGTGGTTGTTAAGGGGTTGCTATGGCGGTCTCTAGGGTGTTTCTAGAGTTGTGTTTCAGAGTGGTTGTTAAGGGGTTGCTATGGCGGTCTCTCAGGTGTTTCTAGAGTTGGGTTTCAGAGTGGTTGTTAAGGGCTTGCTGTGGTGGTCTCTAGGGTGTTTCTAGAGTTGGGTTTCAGAGTGGTTGTTAAGAGGTTGCTGTGGTGGTCTCTAGGGTGTTTCTAGAGTTGGGTTTCAGAGTGGTTGTTAAGGGGTTGCTATGGCGGTCTCTAGGGTGTTTCTAGAGTTGGGTTTCAGAGTGGTTGTTAAGGGGTTGCTATGGCGGTCTCTAGGGTGTTTCTAGAGTTGGGTTTCAGAGTGGTTGTTAAGGGGTTGCTATGGCGGTCTCTAGGGTGTTTCTAGAGTTGTGTTTCAGAGTGGTTGTTAAGGGGTTGCTATGGCGGTCTCTAGGGTGTTTCTAGAGTTGTGTTTCAGAGTGGTTGTTAGGGTGTTGCTATGGCGGTCTCTAGGGTGTTTCTAGAGTTGTGTTTCAGAGTGGTTGTTAAGGGGTTGCTATGGCGGTCTCTAGGGTGTTTCTAGAGTTGGGTTTCAGAGTGGTTGTTAAGGGGTTGCTATGGCGGTCTCTAGGGTGTTTCTAGAGTTGGGTTTCAGAGTGGTTGTTAAGGGGTTGCTATGGCGGTCTCTCAGGTGTTTCTAGAGTTGTGTTTCAGACTGGTTGTTAAGGGGTTGCTATAACGGTCTCTAGGGTTTTTCTAGAGTTGGGTTTCAGAGTGGTTGTTAAGGGTTTGCTATGGCGGTCTCTAGGGTGTTTCTAGAGTTGTGTTTCAGAGTGGTTGTTAAGGGATTGCTATGGCGGTCTCTAGGGTGTTTCTAGAGTTGGGTTTCAGAGTGGTTGTTAAGGGGTTGCTATGGCGGTCTCTAGGGTGTTTCTAGAGTTGGGTTTCAGAGTGGTTGTTAAGGGGTTGCTATGGCGGTCTCTAGGGTGTTTCTAGAGTTGGGTTTCAGAGTGGTTGTTAAGGGGTTGCTATGGCGGTCTCTAGGGTATTTCTAGAGTTGTGTTTCAGAGTGGTTGTTAAGGTGTTGCTATGGCAGTCTCTAGGGTGTTTCTAGAGTTGGGTTTCAGAATGGTTGTTAAGGGGTTGCTATGGAGGTCTCTAGGGTGTTTCTAGAGTTGTGTTTCAGAGTGGTTATTAAGGGGTTGCTATGGAGGTCTCTAGGGTGTTTCAGAGTGGTTGTTAGGGTGTTGCTATGGTGATCAGGGACAGTGACTGATATATTGTTGATCTGACGGGTCTCAGTGAGTTCATACGTCACTCTGTAAGTCGGCGGCATGTTTGGCGAACTGCGTGTCCAGCGTCTCGGGCATGAGCGAGTACAGATTACTGGAGTTTTCCTGCACGTCAGCTTTATACTTCAGCTGAAACACACAAACACAGATGAAAACACTTCAACACGAACACCGCTGAAAACATAAAACATACAGAAGATCCTAGATCAGCGCTTCTCAACCAGGCGCCGTAGGATGATGTAAAATTATTTATTTATTTATTTATTTATATATAAAACATTATTTATATATATATAAAAATGTGTGCTGTCAAACACACTGTTAATCGCGATTAATCGCATCCAAAATAAAAAAAATTGTTTACATAATATATGTGTGTGTACTGTGTATATTTATTATGTATATATAAATACACACACATGCAGTATATATCTTGAAAATACCTACATGTATATATTTATATTCATATAATTTATATATCTAAATATATAAACTTTTTTTTTATATATATATATATATAATACACTGCCTGTGTGTGTATTTATATACACATAACAAATATACACAACACACACACACATATTATGTAAACAAAAACTTTTATTTTGGATGCGATTAATCATTTGACAGCACTAATAAAAATAAAAAAACTATACTAATAAAAAAATAAATCTAAATTCTGATTTAGTTTTACTTTTATGATATAAAGTTTTGTTTTCCACTAAAATGTATCAAAATTAAATTCTGTTCATGGGGTCAGAAAAATAAACAGTTTTCTCTTTGAAGTTGATTTTTCTGTTTGTTTTAAGCTTAAGTTTATTGAAAGTTGTATTTGAAATACATTTATTTCATGTTAAGTATACTACAAATATATTTATGTACTTAATAAAAATACCCTGCAATTGTACTTTTGGTATACTAAACTGTATCTACTAAATTAGAACAACTAATTTTGTACTTAATGCTCTTTAAGTAGTGCTGAAGCCCAACTAAAGATATACTGAAGTATATTTGATTGTACTGTATATTACTTAGGATATTTGTATTGGAAAAGACAAACACAGACTGAGATCCGTCCTGTTCTGATGATGTTCACCTCGCTCTGGAGCTCCATCTGCTGCTTGACGAACTCGTTCTGCGGCGTCTCAGTCATCAGTGAGTATAAACTGCTGCCCGTCACAGACGCCCGGCCCTGCCTGTACTTCAGCTGAGCACACGACAGAACACACACCTCATCAATCAGCACACACACAAACACACACACACACACACGTGTGTGAGAGAGTGTTTCAAACACAGTCATACCTCGCTCTGGATGAGTGCGGCGTCTCGAGCGTGTAGAGTCTCTGGAGTCTCAGGGAGCTGATGGTACAGAGATCTGCTCATCTGCTGCTTACTGGCCTCCTTATACTTCACCTGAACACACACATCATCATCATCATCATCATCATCAGTTGTGTAATGTCAGATGTTGATCACGCACCTGACTCTGCAGCTCAGAGACGCTCCTGCTGAACTCCGTCTCTGGAGTTTCTGGAAGCTGAGAGTAAATGCAGCTGCTGATGCTCTTCCGGCTCTGCTCGCGGTATTTATTCTACACACACACACACACACACACACAGAGAGAGACGTCACACACCTCATCTGCCAGTGTAAACCTGCTCTGATCTTCATCCGTCTCACCTCGCTGACGCTCTCGGTCATCTCTCTGGCGAACTGGATCTCCGGCGTGTCGGTCAGCGTGGAGAACAGAGACGCACTCGTCTGTCCCTCTTTATACATCACCTGATACAACATTTATGTGATCAAAAATACAGTAAAAATCTGAAATATTTTTATTATTTCAAACAGCTGTTTTCTATGTGAATATGTGTTAAACTGTAATTTATTTATGTGATCAAAGCTGAATTTTCAGCATCATTACTCCAGTCTTCAGTGTCACATGATCTTCAGAAATCATTCTAATATGCTGATTTGATGCATTTATGATTATTATCAATGTTGAAAACAGTAATATTTTTGTGGAAACCGTGATGCATTTTATTTTTCAGGATTCACAGATGAATAGAAAATTCAAAAGAACAGCAATTATTTGAAATGGAAATCTTTCCTAACGTCTTTACTCATCAATTTAAAGCGTCCTTAATGAGTAAAAGTGTTAATTTCTGTATTTTTGCACCTGGCTCTGTAGCTGGTACGCTTCTTTAGCGTGTTGAGTCTCCAGGGTTTCTGGTAGCTGTGAGTACAGACACGTGGAAGTGTTTTTTCGCCCGGCTTCTCTGTATTTATTCTGTCAGATAATGAGAGCAGGTGTGAGAGCGCCAACACAGGTGAACGTGAGCGCATGGCACAGGTGAACGTGAGTGAAGTGTGTGTGTTACGTCGCTCTGCAGATCCGTCATGTGTTTGGCGTGTTGCGTGTCAGTCGTGTCGGGCAGCAGAGAGTACAGACTACACGACAGCTTCTTCCTCCCGTCCGCTTTATATCTGACCTGAAACACCATCATCATCATCATCATCATCGTGGTCATGTGACTGGCGTGTCTGAGCGTGTTTGTGGCGTGTCGTACCTCGCTCTGCAGGTCCCTCATCTCTCGAGCGAACTCCGTGTCTGGCGTGTCGGGCATCAGTGAGTAAAGATTGACACACAGATCCCTGCGTCCGTCCTCACGGTACAGCGTCTGAACACACACACACAACAGCATCACACACACGTCAGTATCACACACACACACACGTCAGTATCACACACACACACACACACACGTCAGTATCACACACACACACAGCAAAGCAAAACATCATGTGTCTGAATGATTTGTGGCTCTGAGGGTCTCGTCTCACCTCGCTGATCAGCTGTGAAGCGTGTTTAGCGTGTAGAATCTCTAATGTTTCAGGAACACACGAGCACACGCCGTTCACCAGCTTCTTTCTGCCGTTGTTATTCTTCCCCTATTGAAGAAAACACACACACGCACACACACACACACGCACACACACACACACATGCGCACACACACACACGCACACACACACGCACACACATGCGCACACACACGCGCATACACGCACACACGCACACACACACACACACATGCACACACACAAAAGGACACAGAATGCTACACATTTTACAGGTGAAACGATGATGAGAGTTCATGATGATAAAGAGCAGGTAAAGCTCCTGCAGAGTTTCTCACTGGATTCATGTGATCATACCTCATGATGAGATGATGAGACGCTCTCTCCTCCATCATCTGTGTGTGTGACCTACAGGAAACACAGACCATAAGAAACACACACACACACATCTCCTGTATTTGTGTGAAAGATCATCAGAGCAGCGGTCAGTACCTCCGTCTGAGTATCTGTTGCCTGCAGCTACAAAAAAAAACATTCAATTTAAAGCGGTCACGAACTGAGAAACCATAATTCCCTTGATCTTTTGACATATAAGAGGTCATTGTACTATAAAAACATCCTGTAAATTTCAGAACTCAAAACTTTCTCGTTAGTATAAAAACAGCTTATATTAAAGGCAGTCTGCCACACGGCAGCTTGTGGAATGTGCCACTCTATGATGTAATAGTGTGGATAAGCCCCGCCTCCGCAGAAGATCATCAACGCCTGCTTCTACATCGCTGCCTGTTTAGCCCCGCCCACCGATTCTACATCGCTGCCTGTTTAGCCCCGCCCACCGATTCTACATCGCTGCCTGTTTAGCCCCGCCCACCGATTCTACATCTCTGCCTGTTTAGCCCCGCCCACCGATTCTACATCTCTGCCTGTTTAGCCCCGCCCACCGATTCTACATCTCTGCCTGCTTAGCCCCGCCCACCGATTCTACATCTCTGCCTGTTTAGCCCCGCCCACCGATTCTACATCGCTGCCTGTTTAGCCCCGCCCACCGATTCTACATCACTGCCTGTTTAGCCCCGCCCACCGATTCTACATCACTGCCTGCTTAGCCCCGCCCACCGATTCTACATCTCTGCCTGCTTAGCCCCGCCCACCGATTCTACATCTCTGCCTGTTTAGCCCCGCCCATGATTCTACATCACTGCCTGTTTAGCCCCGCCCACCGATTCTACATCGCTGCCTGTGTAGTCCCGCCCACCGATTCTACATCTCTGCCTGTTTAGCCCCGCCCACCGATTCTACATCACTGTCTGTTTTAACATATAATTTAATACATATAATAAAACAGAACATCAGTTGCTCTGTCTGCCTGCCTCAAACATGAGATTGACTACTGAGAGTGTTTGTCATGATGGAGACTAAAGCGAGCTAACAAACACTCACAACCCATCAGCACTAACGCAGAAATACACACAGATCAAACACTACATGAACACACACTACAGCTCAATCTGCTGATGATCAGTACTGTCTGATCAGATCTAATGACATCTGTGAGAGATAACGAGTGTTTTCTGACCCTCACAAATGAACATCACACCCATCAGTATGATACAAGCATCCATTCAGACCGAACAACTCATGAACGAGGCGTGACTTCACACCTATCTCATACATATCTTTAATATAAAGTCTTTGTTTAAGAGTTTAAAGCCATGAATTAAACCAAACAGCTACAAGAAGAATCACATTACAGACAAGTATTTGAAAATCTGACAGAAACACGAAGATTTAAGACTTTAGTGAGGATGAAGCACTGCAATAATCAAAATCAAAATTTAATTGATTGATTATATACAAAAATGTTTATTGCAACGTATGCCAATACACACACATATTTTGTATTTTGAGAGCGTAGGGAGACTCGGTTATATCATGGGAGTGGGCGGGGCTAAAGAGATTAGTTTTACCACCATCTGCTGTTCAACATGATTATTTAAAATATAAGTCATAATAATGCAGGCTGATGCTTCAACAAAAGCACAGAGCATTTATTAACATGGGTTAGGATCCTTCACTAAAGAAGAAAATCAATGGATTTTTGCTTCATTCACACTCACCTCACGGGCCACTGAGTTCAGGTCAGGATTCAGATCAGGATTCGGATCAGGATTCAGACCAGGACTCAGATCAGGATTCAGACCAGGACTCAGATCAGGATTCGGATCAGGATTTTGATCAGGATCGGATCAGGACTAGATCAGGATTCAGATCAGGATTCGGATCAGGATTCAGACCAGGACTCAGATCAGGATTCAGATCAGGACTCAGATCAGGATTCGGATCAGGTTTTGGATCAGGAGTCGGATCAGAACTTGGATCAGGATTCAGTTTAGGACTCAGATCAGGACTCAGATCAGGATTCAGACCAGGACTTGGATCAGGATTCAGATCAGGACTCAGATCAGGATTCGGATCAGGTTTTGGATCAGGATTCGGATCAGAACTTGGATCAGGATTCAGTTTAGGACTCAGATCAGGATTTGGATCAGGTTTTGGCTCGAGGATTCGGATTAGACTTGGATCAGGATTCAGTTTAGGACTCAGATCAGGATTTATATCAGGATTCAGATCAGAACTTGGATCAGGATTCAGTTTAGGACTCAGATCAGGATTTGGATCAGGTTTTGGCTCAGGATTTGGATTAGGACTTGGATCAGGATTCAGTTTAGGACTCAGATCAGGATTCGGATCAGGACTTGGATCAGGATTCAGATCAGGATTCAGAACAGGATTCGGATCAGGACTCGGATCAGGTTTTGGCTCAGGATTCAGATCAGGATTCAGAACAGGATTCAGATCAGGACTCAGATCAGGTTTTGGCTCAGGATTCAGATCAGAACTCAGATCAGGACTTGGGTCTGGATCGGCTGTGACGGCTGCTGGTGAATCCTGTGAGAAACACACACACACACACACACACACAGCGCGCGCGCGCACACACACACACACACACACAGTGAGCGCAGCCCGTCCTGTGAAGGTCACTGTGACTCCTCTCGGTCAGCGCATCTCACCTCAGCGGTCAGCTCCACACCTCCATCCGTGGGTCCAGCAGCTTCTTCAGCAGACATGACTGAAACAGGAGCTCGGAGCGTAGCGCTGGACGCAGCTGACCGGAGCGATGCTTCAGCTCGACTGACCAGCTTCTGCTCTGGAACAGACCTTATCAGAGCCGCTTCCCCGTTTAGAAGCACTCGAGCGTTATCAGCGCTGAGGAGAATGTGTCGCACACAGAAAGGAATGTGCAGAGATATGAGCACCTCACACTGACCATTACCATCACTAGTACTAGTGCTCATAGTGATGACAAGTTAACCCTCAGTTAACCAGCACTGATGCTGACTACTCAAACTAAAACTAGTGTCTGAAATCTGGCTGAAACTGAGACCGTGAGCTCATATCCATCAGCTGGAGTTCAGTGTGTGTGTGTGTGTGTGTTTGTTTGTCAGTGAGTGTGTGTCTGAGTATATGTGTCTGTTTCAATGTGTGTGTGTGTGAGAGCATGTGTGTATATGTATATGTGTGAGAGTGTATATATGTGTATATTAGTATATGTGTTGGTCAGGTGGGATCTGGCTGTGTGTGCGTTTGTGAGTGTGTGTGTGTGTGTGTGTGTTTGTGTATTTTGAGTGTGTTTGTGTCTCTCTGTGTGTGTATGTGTTGGTCAGGTGGGATCTGGCTGTGTGTGTGTTGGTCAGGAGGGATCAGGCTGTGTGTGTGTGTGTGTGTATTTTGATTGTGTCTGTGTCTCTCTGTGTGTGTATTTGTGTGTGTGTGTGTGTTGGTCAGGTGGGATCTGGTTGTGTGTGTGTTGGTCAGGTGGGATCTGGCTGTGTGTGTGTGTGTGTGTGTGTGTGTGAGTTTGTTTGTCAGTGAGTGTGTGTGTGTGTTGGTCAGTGGGATCTGGCTGTGTGTGTGTGTGTGTGTGTGTGTTGGTCAGGTGGGATCTGGCTGTGTGTGTGTGGTGTGTGTTTATCTGGCTGTGTGTGTGTTTTGGTCAGATGGGATCTGGCTGTGT
>CM041807.1:40920378-40922878 GCA_023376895.1 Aspiorhynchus laticeps
CGCTCGTTTCGTGTCTTAGGCCATCAATGTGTAGTTACGATGGGGAATTGTTTAATTTGGATTTCTCTGTGCATGTTCTTTTTCCCTCTTATAGAGACAGTGACCTATACCTGCCATTATATGACTGACAGACTAGAACGGTTTGACCTAAAAACATCAAAATTGGATCTACTGAAGAAAAAAAGACACCTACATCTTGGATGCCCTTGGGGTAAGCTGATAGATACCACATTTTAATTTCAAAGTGAACTATCCCTTTAATAAATGACACATAGGAACATAAACAGATGAACTCTGACCAATAAGAGGACAGCTTTACTCACATGTGACTTTGCTTAAACACAGTTTGGTACGCTTTGCAATGTTGCCGTGTGAAACCGAACCATGAAAATGCAACAATGTAACAAATTAACGGAACAAAGCAAACGATCTACAGGTCCGAAAGCACCCTTAGATACAGTTCATTCATTGTTTGTTCTGTCAGACGCTTCATAAAAGCTCCTGCTGAACGTCTGCTGTGTGATTCAGAAATAAAGAGTAAACGAGTCATGTTTGGGTGGAGTTTTCCTTTAACAAGAGCTAAAAATGAATAACCTTTCTGCTGTAATCACAGTAATAATCATCTCCTCAGACTCTGAAAATAACACAATGGCTTTCGTCACTGCTATTGTGTGATAAAAATAACGCATGAATGCCTATTGAATCAGCTGAACGTTTCCCTGGCAACCCCGCCCCCAAACACACACAGCCAATCAGCTCCCGATCGCAGCTGTCACTCAAACATCAGGACGAGGGAGTGACTGCGTGAGTTCAGGAGCGAGTGTGAAACTGAAGTGAATCTGAATCCTTGTTCTTGGATCTTCCTGGTGGTTCGGTCACACAGAAGAAGCCCGAAGCAGAGTTGGTGTGTTATCCGAGTGTGTTCGCACACACACAAGGAATTTGTCTTGGTGTTAGGAGCTTCCAGTACAGAAGCAATACGGTACAAACAGAGACAACATATAATTAAGATAATAAAGAACACTAATAATGAAGAGAATAACAATAGTAATAAATAATTAAAATATACAGAAAGAAAAATGTCCATAGACAGAACTGTGCATGTGCATGTGTACAGATGAGGGTTTGATGAGTTATACAGATGTACAGGTGTGTTATGTGTTGTTCAGGTGTTCTTGTGTCTGGCTGTTTGTGTGCTCAGTGCTCTGTAGCGCCGGCCAGAGGGCAACGGTTCAAAGAGAGAGTGAGCTGGGTGTGAGGGTCACTCTGGAGGTGTACAGTTCTTGATGATCCTCTCAGCAGTCCTGACTGTCCGTTGTAGTCTTCTGATGTCTGTTTTGGTAGCTGAACCAAACAGTTATAGAAGAGCACAGGACAGACTCGATGCTGGCGGAGTAGAACTGTATCAGCAGCTTGAACGTCTGTAGCTGGCGGAGGAAATGCTGTGACGGTCGCCGTGACAACCGCGTCACCGGCGGTGGTGCACGTGACGCCACACACTTTATAACAAGCATAATACAAAGTTTTGTACACAAGTGTAACAGTTGCAAATTGTTTTAGTTAGACTAGAAATCTATGCTAATTCAGAAATGACCTCAAACACCATACACGGCGTTTCCTTTAGATTGGCAGGTTTGAGCGCAGTTTATTCTGCATTCAGCTAATGTGTTTCGTGATGAGCGATATGGACCTTGTTGGGAAACCAAATACTACATCGCCGATCTGGAATCATCTCCATTCGTGTCACCCATCCGCGTTTGTACAAGTGTCTTCAAGTTCACGTGATCGCAAACGCCCGGCTGGTTAGGCTTTGTGTTGGTGAGGCTTTCTCCTAAACTGGCCGAATACTGCGAGACGGCGGTAAATGGATGATGCCTAACTAAGAGATGTGTGTGTGTGTGTGAGTGTGTGTGTGTTGTTTGTGTGTGTTGTGTTGTGTGAGTATGTGTGTGTGTGTGTTCTTGTTGTGTTTGTGTTTCTGTGTGCCGGGTAAGGGTAAGAAATTGATCGTTGTGTGATGTGGTAATGTGGAATTGAATAAGCTGACTTTGATTTTGACTTGCTTTTGGGAAATAAATCTAATCGCCATTGGATCTTCTTGTGTACCCATCCGGTTTGTCAGTGTTTAAGTTGGTTGTTACAGAGTGGGTTCCCAACGGGGGTCGCGGCCCACTAGGGGGCCTCAGTGATGCCCAGGGGGGCGGTGCTTTAAATTAATTTAAATTTTTTGAATTGTTTAATTTCATTCTTATGGTTAAATTAAGATTCAAGCACGTCTTCTTGTGTTTGTGTTGATTGCTTCGGCCGGGCTCTCCTTGTTGAAGAAACCGTGCGCTAATATAATGTGAAGACGATTAGAGTAATAATAACGAACTTGCGCGTGCCTAATGTATGACACTCCTGTATATCAGAGCCGTACATTAGGCACGCATTACTGATTCACAAACTATGTGCGCTCTCGGAGCTCTGATCCCTATCGTATTTTTGCGTTAAATTTCAA
>CM041807.1:40930378-40932878 GCA_023376895.1 Aspiorhynchus laticeps
TGCGTGCTGTGGTTCTGTTGTGTGTGTGTGTGCGTGTGTGTGTGTTTTGTTTGTGTGTGTGGTGTGCGTGGTGTGATGGTGTGTTTTGTGTGTGAGTGTTGTGTGTGTGTGTGTGTGTGTGTGTGTGGTGTTGCGTGTGTGTGTGAGTATGTAGTGTGTGAGAAAGTATGTGTGTGTGCGTGTGTGTGTAGTGCATGTGTGTGTGAGTGTGCGTGCGTGCGTGTGTTTGTGTGTGTGAGTGTGTGCGTGGTGTGTGTGTGTGTGTGAGTGTGCATGCGTGCGTGTGTGTGTGTGTTTGTGTGTGTGAGTGTGCGTGCGTGCGTGTGTGTGTGTTTGTGTGTGTGAGTGTGCGTGCGTGCGTGCGTTTGTGTGTGTGAGTGTGCTGTGCGTGCGTGTGTGTGAGTGTGCGTGCGTGCGTGTGTTTGTGTGTGTGAGTGTGCGTGCGTGCGTGTGTCTCTGTGTGTGTGAGTGTGCGTGCGTGCGTGTGTTTGTGTGTGTGAGTGTGCATGCGTGTGTGTGTGTGTGTGTGTGAGTGCGTGCGTGTCGTGTGTGTGTGAGTGTGAGTGCGTGTGTGTGTGTGTGTGTGTGTGTGTGAGTGTACGTGCGTGAGTGTGCGTGAGTGTGCGTGCGTGTGTGTGAGTGTGCGTGTGTGTGTGTGTGTGTGAGTGTGTGTGTGTGTGAGTGTGAGTGTGCGTGCGGTGTGTGTGTGTGTGTGTGTGTGTGTGTGAGAGTGTGTGTGTGTGTGTGAGTGCGTGTGTGTGTGTGTGTGTGTGTGTGTGAGTGCGTGTGTGTGTGTGTGTGTGTGTGTGTGTGAGAGTGTGTGTGTGTTCTTGATTAAACAGCAGCGTTTCTCCTGAAAACAAGCGTCTCGTCCAGCAGCTCAGACTCTGTTCATTTCTGTCTGCGTCTCATAAAGTATCACACACTCACACACACAGACACACACACACACACACACACACACACACACTCACACACACACACACACACACACTCACACACACACACACACACACACACACACACACACTCACACACACACACACGCACACACACTCAGCGCAGGATAATAAACACACTGGGACGAGCGCTTTGATCAGAACTCAAAACAGATGGAGGAGAGTTACCTGTGAAAGCCACCGGCTACAAAACAAACAGCCAGAGAAACTGAGACGACTCGAATCCACACCACAGCATAACAATATCGACACATTATCATAAAGATATTGCTGCAATCACTTTAAGAGCATATTTTGTCCAGCTGATCGACAGCCAATCAGAACCCATCCTGCTTTAAGAGCTCCAGCATTTAAAGCTACACACAACAACATTACAGCGTTTATAATAAACAGTACGTTATCGTCCGCTGGTGTGGATGATAATACAGTTATTAATCATTACAGTTAACGTTATACATACTATATTGCTTTCATAATAGATATCGCTGACGTTACCATTATATACATCAATATAATTACTGTTATAGCTGTTACAGTAAGACTTTCATATTAGTTCCACTTAACATTATAGCTATAGCAGTCATAATTATTATCATTATACAGTTATTGCAATAGTTATGGCTACAGTTATCGTTATGTTTACCATTACAGTTATAATTATTGTAAGGGTTGTAGTTACTGTTATGATTCACATTCTAGTTATGGTTAACATAGCTGGGTTTCCATCCAAAGATGCACATTTTTATGCGCAAAATTGGAATATAATAAACACACTTACGTGTTACAGTAAGGTTTCTTATCGTAGCCTTTGTAGTTCTTCATGTTGAGCGTCATCTTACACACTTCACAGTGAAAACAGCCTTTGTGCCAGTTCTGAAAAACATCAATATTACCGCAGATTCTGATGAATTAATAACACCATCATGATTGAATAAACAACACGAGGGAATTATGCAGATTAATAAACACACTGCTGTCAGACGGCACAGAAGCAGTCATAATAACACAGATATATTTGTAGCAATAACCAACAATACATTGTATGAGTCAAAATTATCAATTTTTCTTTTATGACAAAAATCATTAGGATATTAAGATCATGTTCCATGTAAGTTTCCTACCGTAAATATATCAAAACTTAATTATTGATTAATAATATGCATTGCTAAGAATTCATTTGAACAACTTTAAAGATGATTTTCTCAATATTTTGATTTTTTTGCACCCTCAGATTCCAGATTTACAAATATTGTCCAAAGCATACATCAATGGAAAGCTATTTATTCATCTTTCAGATGATGCATCAATATATTGACCCTTATGACTGGTTTTGGGATCATATTTAAATACTGTAATATTTACAAGCAGTAAAAATATTTTTAAAATACACAACTCTCACTGTTTATATTTGTCAATATTACACATAAATGTTTAATTTGTGTGAATTTGACAGATTCGACTGAAGAATTACTTATAATGTGACTCATGACTGTAAGATGATGAATAAAAGATGAAGTTGATTATGTAAGACACGAGAGATA
>CM041807.1:40940378-40942878 GCA_023376895.1 Aspiorhynchus laticeps
TCACGTTCATACGCGTCCTAAATCAGATACACATTCGATGTTTTGCGCCGCGACTTCAGTCTGAAGGAACATGTCGCTGGAGGAAGATTCCGATGTGAACACCAGCACAAACACACCCGATCGGAGCATCAACACCTGCAGTGTGAACGACGTCTTCCTGAGGCTGTTCCTCTCACCAGCTCGGCCGCCAGCGTCAGACACGGGCAGGACTTCTTGGTCAGCTTGATTTTGACAGATTTGGCGTTCTGAGCTGTTTTTAAGGCCCTGGACAGATTCTCCGGAGCCACTTCCAGAAAGATCTCGTTGGCGTCGGCAGACACTCCCTCCAGCTGGAACTCATCGAAGAAATTCCCCTGAAACACAGATGTGTTCACAGCGGCTACAGAATTTGGGAAAAAATAAAACACATCTGGTACCTGTGAGAGCTCACACCACATACTGACTCCTCCGGTGGCCACGCGGCCCGACAGAACGAAGTACAGGTGATCACAGGTGAGCCGCAGAACACACGCCTTCGTCAGCCTGGACACGGTGTTCACCACACCTGCAGAGACCAGATCAGACCAGACCAGATTAGACCAGAGCAGATTAGACCAGACCAGATCAGACCAGATCAGAGCAGAGCAGATCAGACCAGATCAGAGCAACACACATCAGATCTGACCAGACCAGAGCAGACCAGATCAGATCAGACCAGAGCAGACCAGACCAGCACAGACCAGACCAGCACAGATCAGACCAGATCAGACCAGCACAGACCAGATCAGAGCAACACACATCAGATCTGACCAGACCAGATCAGACCAGAGCAGACCAGACCAGCACAGACCAGACCAGCACAGATCAGACCAGCACAGACCAGATCAGAGCAACACACATCAGATCTGACCAGACCAGAGCAGACCAGATCAGATCAGACCAGAGCAGACCAGACCAGCACAGACCAGACCAGCACAGATCAGACCAGACCAGAGCAGACCAGATCAGATCAGACCAGAGCAGACCAGACCAGACCAGACCAGCACAGATCAGACCAGACCAGACCAGCACAGATTAGACCAGACCAGAGCAGACCAGATCAGATCAGACCAGACCAGCACAGATCAGACCAGACCAGACCAGACCAGATCAGACTAGGGTTGTCACGATACCATAAAAATGTCTTACGATACTATACCAGCTGAAGTATCACGATACCATGCAGTATTGTGTTAATTTAAAATTCAATTCTACAGAATGAATCAAAATTTCATAAATAAATAGATGTAAATGAAAACAGACAATACTTTTCTCTGAATACTTAATTAATGTGAATGAATGACTGGCTATTGTTATCATGAAATGATCTAAACTCATCTTAGCACTGCACAGAAGCTGCATGAAGTGACATTTAGATGTGCATTTATACATTTAGACTGTATTTATAATTGCATAAATAAAGTTATGAGATTAATGTTTTAAATACTAAATTCTGAATATAGAAATATGTTGGAAAATAATGTAATATGCCTACTTTTAGATGGGAAGCTTCAAACGGCCAGCAGGTGGCAGAAGATCGTGATTGAATCACTGAGTCATTCAAACGATTCTTTCAAAACGACTGAATCCTTCAGAAGCGAATCAAATGAGTCTTTTTATGAATGGTTCAGTGAATCAGTGAATCAGAGACAACGAGGATTCGGATTCGAACACAGAAACCAAACAAAAACAGCACTCTCGCTCGTGTCATTGCCGAACTGTCAGGAGCATTTTTTGCTCGCATATCTTGAAATTTCCAAGTTAGCAGCATGTATATTAAAACATAACATCATAAATGAATAAATATATATATATAACGATAAGAACCAAGTGCACAGCCGCTATGTTGATGAATGGAATTGCGTTCGTGATCGCATGCTTCCAGAAACGAACTAGTTCACCTGTTCTAGAAGTGATCAAATGAATAAAACTGCGAGAATACTTTCTTGTAAGATATTATGATGTTGAATAAGTGATCTGCTGACATCAGACGGTCTGAATCAGACCCTTTCTTCTGATAAACTGCAGCATGAACAACGACGTGCGAGAGCAACTTCTCATTGCAAACTGAACTGAAGCGTCGGGAAACACTCAATACCATATAAAGCGTATACACAGACTAAACTACACAGAGCACAGCAGAAAGACATTTGGCAATCAACTTGTGATGTTTCTGCTGGCATGCATGTTCAAATGAACGTTTAAAACAGTGTTGCTGCCGTGCATACTACATATCTTACGGTACTACCGTATGGACGATACTACCGTTTAAAAAATGCGATGGCACCGCGGGTATTTTTAAGCTTTAGTATCGCGATACTACCGTAGTACCGGTGTATCGTGCAACCCTAGATCAGACCAGATCAGACCACACCAGACCAGATCAGATCAGATCAGATCAGATCAGACCAGAGCAACACACATCAGACCGACACAAAGCAGAAAAGACACTCGTTATGATTAAAGTTGGATTAAAATCAAA
>CM041807.1:40950378-40965378 GCA_023376895.1 Aspiorhynchus laticeps
CTCACATACTCTCAGATACACTCACATGCGCTTGCTGGAGAGCCAAAGTGTGTCATTGACAAGGTTAAAGCTTTTACCCAGAAGCCCTCAGTGCTCAGACCTCCTGCTGTGATACTGCTGCTGTTAATGAATCACACACACACACACACAGAATAAATCCTAATGGGACAGGAGAGTCTCAGAGACACACGTAAGGATGAGGATGATGAAGAGCTGTGTGTGTGAGCATGAGGAACGAGCATCTCCCCATCTGATCTGAGTGTGTGTGTGTGTGTGTGTGTGTGTGTGTGGTCATGAGAAATGAGTGTCTCTCTTCATCTGTTGTGTTACTGCATTTGGAAAGTTAAATGTGATTCACTCTCATCAGGAGTCCAAGATTCACAGAAGATCTAGAGACACTCAATCGACTCCAGCAGTGTGTGTGTGTGTGTGTGAGTGTGTGTGTGTGTGTGTGTGTGTGTGTGTGTGTGTGTGAGTGATAGTGTTCATTTAGATGTGTTATCTGTCATCTTTCTGATTTGGAACACAAAAGAAGATTAATTCATTTGTTCTTTCATTCATTCATTCATTCAGCTCCTCTGAACACCAGAAGGTCTGTGTTTCTCAAACTGGGGTTTGGAAGTTGATGAAAAGCTAATAATTAATGAAATCATAAAAATGTAAAATAGAAATTTTATAAATAAAATAAATCACTAAGAAATATGAAACATTTTATTAGTTTATCTGCTTGTCATGTGACCACTGACTGTCATCAGAGAAGCATGAACGTGAATGTGTTGATAAATGAAATATATCTCAGAGTTCAGGATATTCTGCTGATGAATGATTTCTTCTGATCTGATCTCGGTTCTCCGTCTGATTCAGTATCTGTGCTGAGGTTCAGTCGGGTTTGATTTTATTGTGTATTGTGACACATGTTGAGTTGCACTGATGGTTCAGCAAACACATGCGTGTGCTGCCAGTGTTGAGAAAGCAGCGGTGACCCACACACACACACACACACGCACTCTCACACACACACACACACACTCTCTCTCTCTCTCTCACACGCACACACACACGCACACGCATGCACTCACACGCTCACACGCACACACACACACGCACTCTCACACACACGCACACACGCACACGCACACACACACACGCACTCTTACACACACACACGCACGCACTCTCACACGCACTCTTACACACACTCTCTCACATGCACGCACACACACACACACACACACACACTCTCACGCACGCACGCACACACACACACACACACACACTCCGGCCTTCAGCGACGAACAGGCTGCACCTGCGCTCATGACCCCGAGACACACAGCTCAGCTATAACATCTTCAACATACTACATGCTGTGGAAGCAGATCCTCTCATTACAGTCTTCTGTGAGTCACAGACTGACAGAGAAACACTGACGAGAGTCTTAATGTCTGTTCATAACAATAACCATACAACACATCACAGCCATAAACACAGGAGATACACGTGTGTGTGTGTGTGTGTGTGTGTGTGTGTGTGTGTGAGTTTATGAGGACACAAATTTGTATAATAACATGGGTATGACAGAGGTATTACAATTTGAAGGTGGTTTATGAGGACACTGCCTATGTCCCCGTAATTCAAAAGGCTTAAAAAACATACTAAATGGTGTTTTTTTGAAAATCTAAAAATGCACACAGTCTCCTGTGAGGGCTAAGTTTAGGTGTAGGGTAGGTGTAGGGCAATAGCACACACAGTTTGTACAGTATAAAAACCATTACGCCTATGGAGAGTCCCCATAAACCATAAAAACCAACATGTGTGTGTGTGTGTGTGTGAGAGAGAGAGTGTGTGTGTGTGCGTGCATGCTGTGTGTGTGAGTGCATGCGTGTGCGTGTGTGTGTGCGTGTGAGAGAGAGAGTGTGTGTGTGTGTGTGTGTGTGTGTGTGGATCTGATGATGACTGACACCAGCGCTGGTGTGTTCATGTTCTGATGGATCTGATGTGACTCGAGAATCCTCCGGAGCTTCTGTGTGTCTGACGCTCCTCCACACCTACTGTACACCTACTGTACTCCACACATAAACTCACATTACTGCAGATACAACTACCTTACCTCAAATAAAATACAATATAAATAACTTAAACATATATGACCCTGGACTACAAAACCAGTCATAAGGGTCAATTTTTCGAAACTGAGATTTATGCATCATCTGAAAGCTGATAATAAAATAATCTTTTCATTGATGTATGGTTTGTTATGATCGGACAATATTTGTAAATCTGGAATCTGAGGGTGCAAAAAAATCTAAATATTGAGAAAATCATCTTTAAAGTTGTTCAAATGAAGTTCTTAGCAATGCATATTACTAATCAATAATTAAGTTTTGATATATTTACGGTAGGAAATGTACTAAATATCTTCTTGGAACAAGATCTTAATATCCCAATGATTTTTGGCATAAAAGAAAAATGTATAATTTTGACTCATACAATGTATTGTTGTCTATTGCTACAAATATACCTGTGTTACTTATGACTGCTTTTGTGCTCCAGAGACACATATAAGTCTTTCATCTGTTTGCCAAAGCAACATTTCTCATTTTTATTTAGTTTGTCTTGATGCACTAAATAACTAAAAATAGATGAAAAATATTAATAAAAACACAACAAAATGACTACAATTTTGATTATAATTAAAATGAAAAAAGTAAACTAATTCTAAATATTGGTCATTACCACTACAGGTAAAATATCACATTTTTCAGTACCAAATTTGGTACCATACAAAAACTATTGAAAATATATATTTGACATAACTATTTAAAAATAAGAACATTATAATTGAGATTATAATTGATCATTATTATTAATAACTAAGTAAATGATGCATTAAAAATGCAGTGAAGCATTAGTAAAGCCTTTGCTTTAAAAGAGCAAAATTGGTAATAAAATGAAGAACTAAGACAGATGTGAAATAAGATTAGATTTACACTCCAAGACAGATCTGTTATGACATCAGATTTTTATTTTTGTCCATTTCTGTTTATCTCTATATGAATCATTGCATTTTCAGATTCAATCTAACATTTAATCACTGACTGAACTTTGCAGTGTGTAGCTAGCAGCACGAAATATATAAAATACCTGAATTATCTAATATCTTACAGTCTATTACACACATTTACAAAACTTTGCCTCTTTGTTTCAAAACTTAAACACAAATCCAAGAATTGCACCCAAAATGCAAAACACCTCGAATCTCTTGCATTCAAAATATCACAAAAGCAAATATTTTCAAAGCATCATATAAACTGTGTGTTGTGTTTTGTAAAAGGTGTTTATGAAATTGAAAGGCTGATAATTAGTGTATGTTTTGCAGATTTGGTGTGTGTTTGAGTGACAGCTTTCAGAAACTGTGACAAGGAAAGAGTTAGTGTGTAAGCAGCTGAAAATCACTGTAATCCATACACTATAACAGATATAGATATGCATGCATGCTTCAATATGAGAAGCATACAGCAGTGCACAGTAGAGCTGCACGATTAATCGTTAAAAGATCGCGATCTCGATTCAAATACCCACACGATCTAATTTCCGAATGACAACGATTCGCCCGTGTCTATTAAAACTTTGAAAAAATCATACGGGAACATTCAGATCTGCATTCGCGCTGCTGCTGATCCAGAGAGCAGACCGTTAACATGTTTAGGTAAGAAAAAGCTTCACAAACAGTCTTTTCAACTACACAGTATTATTTCTGTCTTACAGTCATTCATAGAAATACTGGGATAAAAGTTTATAGTTCGGCTACAAACATTGATGTCTATGGTAGCGATCAAAATAGAGCCACTCATCTTTTGAAAGCAGCTGGCGCTTCAAATAACGTTTGTGTCGATTGCATCATTTCTCCACTAGGTGGCGACACGTGACTGTTAAAACATGTATTTGTTATTGAATCATTCATTCGAGATTCGTTCAAAAACACTGATTCATCCATTAATGAAACAAGTGAGGTACGAGTGAGTCATTGAATCATTAATACAAACCAATTTTTCATAATTTTAATTCTAAAAGTTGGTGTATTAAATACACTATATTTTAAATACATATACCCCGGGTTTCACAGACAAGGCTTAAGCCTAGTCCTAGACTAACATGTAAATCTGAGCTGTTTCAACTGAAAGAAACTCGCATCGACTGATCTTAAAATATATCAGTGCCTTTGTTTTGTCTCAAGATGCACACCAGTGATGTTTGTTTCTAAACATGTTTATAAAAATTGCTTAAATGTCTTAATTGAACTATGATCTAATCCTGGCTTAGTCTAAGCCCCGTCTGTGAAACCTGGCCATACTGTATTATATATTAAAATGTTTAATAATTCATTTAAATTAAACACTTTTAAATAGACTGCAGCAATTAATATTTTGTCACATTATTTTGTTTAGTTCAGAATCGTGGGAGAATCGTGATCTCTATTTGAGAAAAAAAATCGTGATTCTCAATTTATCCAGAATCGTGCAGCTCTAGTGCACAGAAAGACTGATGTGGATTTATGATGTCCGTACGGGTTTCTAGAGACTCTTCTGCTGATGTGAGGCTGATTTCCCGGCTCTTCTCCTCAAACCCACGAATCCCTCGAGACGCCTGAACCTCGTGTTAATGGAGTGATTCTGCTCAGATGTGATTGTCAGCTCGGTAAATGGAAGCAGTGAAGGATGATCAGAACTCGCCTTAATGCATGCATGCATCATAAAATAATACAATACATAAGTATGCAAAAAAAAATTTTTTGTTTTAAAGCTAGTTGAAAATTCTAGTGTTGATGATATTTATTTGGTCGTTATCAGAGATCATCATTTATCAGTTCTGGGCTCCACTGTCCGTCTGTGATATTTCCCATCATGCTCTCTGAATGCACTTTCCTCTCTCTGACCTTTTCATCTGAGCTTTGACCTTTTGACCCTGTTGTGTTTTACGCTCTTCCTCACGAGCGCCGGTGTTCATCCGGTCATTGTGTCTGAGGAGATGAAACACATCAGTGTAGGATTGACTTTATACAGCAGAGTAACAGCGTTCACTGATACACTAGAATAAATACAAAGAAATCGCTCTGAAATTTTGAAGCAGGCAAACTGAAATATGACCCTGGAGCACAAAACCAGTCATAAGGGTAAATTTTGTGAAATTGAGATTTATGCATCATCTGAAGCTGAATAAATAATCTTTCCATTGATGTATGGTTTGTTATGATAGGACAATATTTGTAAATCTGGAATCTGAGGGTGCAAAAAAATCTAAATATTGAGAAAATCACCTTTAAAGTTGTTCTTAGCAATGCATATTACTAATCAATAATTAAGTTTTGATATATTTACGGTAGGAAATTTACTAAATATCTTCATGGAACATGATCTTAATATCCTAATGATTTTTGTCATAAAAGAAAAATGTATAATTTTGACCCATACAATGTATTGTTGTCTATTGCTACAAATATACCTGTGTTACTTATGACTGCTTTTGTGCTGCAGGGACACATATAACCTTTGTTTTATTTACTACTTTTGTATTATGTCTAGTATAACTGTGGTCAGTTGCTCGTGGGTTTGATTCACACACTGAAGACTCTCTGGATAAAAGCACCTGCTAAATGCACAGGCGTGTTTAATTAAGATCCATCAGTGATTAAGAGCAGCCTGACGATGTTTGTGTGAACGAGCAGACTCTTCAACACTAACCTGAAGTGACTGGAAGAAAATTGCGAAGGCAGATTGGACGCAGTTGCATTAGGAAGCACAGAAACACTTTTAATTCCAGATTTAATTGAGTCTGTGATCCAGCAGCACCATCAGCCGCTGTCATTAGTGATCGTGTCTCGTTACTGTGTGTGACAGCAATTCAGAATGACCATTACACACACACACACACACTCACACACACTCTCACTCACACACACACACACACTCACTCACACACACTCACACACACACACACACTCACACACACACACACACACACACACACTCTCACTCACACACACACACACTCTCACTCACACACACACACACACTCTCACTCACACACACACACACTCACACACACACACACACACACACACACTAATGCTGTTTTTATCATCAAATAATTACCCGGTTGAGTTTAATAGCTCTCGTTGTGTTTTTGCTCGGAGTGGATGGAGCCGTTGCCATGGGAACGCACATTATAACCTCGTCAGCTCATTCGTTTTTATATAAATATAAATATGATGCAAACAAACAATGTACAGAAGTGAACGGAGGAGCAGAGATATTACAGTTTTTACAATCATTTTTGCAGTAATAACAGAACCTTCATGTCATTTTTCAAAACTCTAGACACAAAACAGTCATTATGTGTAACACAGGCTAAGGTTCATAACTTTGCATATTGCATTCATATCTTTAAAGAAGCCTTGCATTTGCAGAAGCGTTGGTTCAAAATACTCATTTATTATGAAATATCATAGGAACATTACTTTAGATCACACACACACACACACACACACACACACACACACACACACACACACACACACACACACACACAAGATAGTTTCATTGTGTAGTTGTTAGTATAATTATTAAATATAGTTGTTCACATGATGCAGCTTTCATTATGATTCTACACATTCATACATCACTGTAATAGACTACAGACACTGGAATCATTAACCCCTTAACTGTCACCCCCCACCTGTGGGACGCGTGGCGCTCTTTTTTTCGTTGTCTTTTTTCCTTATCAAATATTTTAGTAATCATCATAAATTATATATCATTTGAAAGCATAAAACCTCAAAATTCATCCCGTGAAACCCATTTTGAAATTGAATATTGCGTTACCATGGAAATGGTACTTTAAAATATTCAGGCGGTCTCCTCCCCCTTAGTGGGCGGAGTCAAGTGTCATATTACACGTCTTTTAGAATCAAAACTTAGTATAATCTTGACAAAATACATATCGTCGGAAAGGTCTGAGTCTCAGGATTCCATATTTAGTGGTCTTTTTGTGATCGGAGAAATTTAGACATTTGTGACAGAAAATTGCATCAAAAAAATTAAATGGAGTTTGGCGGCACCCGGTGGCTGTTCGTGGTATGACGCCATAAATAAAATCTCACAGGAACCTCAATTTTTTTCATATCAACTTCAAATTTGGAACATAACTTATTTAGACATAAGGCTTTAATTTTATATCAATTTTAGAGTAAAACCTGTTATGTAAAATATTTATTTTATATAAAATATAAAAAATTTAGTACTGTGTATTTTCTTTACAGTAAATTTAAACTTCTATAACTTTTTGTAATCTGCTGATTGTGTTCTTAAAAAAGAGACCAACCTTATGTCTGTATTCCAAAGCATTCAAGAATTATAAGAGTTTAAGTTTGGATAGTGCACTCTCACGTATATGTTCAAACATGGGGGGGTGACAGTTTTAAACAAACTTTGAAAATTATTGAATTATTGGTAAAAACTACCCAGAATGCCCTGCTCTGGACAGCGTCTCAGAGCTTCTTCAGGGAAACTCTGCAGCTCCTTGAAGCCTTTGAACACTATCACGGTGCTCGCGTCTGTGTCCGGATGCAGGAAGACGCTAAATTTAGCACAATAACAGTCAAGTGTTTTCAAGGCCTGAACTGGTGACACATTCAGACTCCAGCGACTCGTGCATCTGATGTCTGATATCTTCATTAGACTCCTGTGCTGTATTATAAGAACTCACATGATGTTTGAAATCGAAGTGCAAATGTGATAAAGATTTAAAAACATCATACTGACTTTAAATGTGTGGTTGAAGTCACTGGATCTTTACGGCTTTATTATCTAAGAGCGGCGGTGTGATATAGTTGAGCTAGGACCTGTATTAACGTCTCTGAACACAGTTTGAGTTGATGAGGGATCTGTGCCGTTAGCATGCTCGTCTCTCGTCTGTCTGCTGTGGTTAATATTCATGCGTCTCCTCAGAGATGGACTGACAGTCCTGCTGAACACCAGATCCCTTCACGTGCTGCTGCAGGCTGCTTTAGATGCTGGAATAACACTGACACACACTTTCACCAGAACACAAGTGCTGCTCAACTCGCGTGATGATAAACAAGCTAAACAAGTCTTGTTGTGTGATCTAACTGTATAATATATAAATGTACTTGGTGAGTTTGATGTGGGTTTAAAATACAACCGTGGTTGTAAATTGTTTTAAGTCACCTTTATTTCTAGAGGTCTTGATTCGATACAGATTGCATCTTCACAGAAATAAACAGGAAAATAACTGATGCAAATTTATGTTCAATTTCAGCTCTAAGCAGCTCTGCAGAAGACAATAGTGGAGTTCAGTGTTGAAATGATTCAGTTCAATAACTATGAAACAAATGTAATTGAAATGTGGTTCATAATGGTGTTTTTCTTCCCTAAAATAAAGAGAAATGATTGTACAGAATCTCAAAAATGAATCTGGTTATATCTGGGTCCTAATCATGAAACTGTTTTTGTTTTAGCAGTGAACATGCTGATGACGAGAGGTTTATCAGGTGAGTGTCTCTCATATCTCAATCATGTCTCTATCGTGTCTCAGTCGTGTCTTAATCGTGTCTCAGTCGTGTCTTAATCGTGTCTCAGTCGTGTCTCAGTCGTGTCTTAATCGTGTCTCAGTCGTGTCTTAATCGTGTCTCAGTCGTGTCTTAATCGTGTCTCAGTCGTGTCTCAGTCGTGTCTTAATCGTGTCTCAGTCGTGTCTTAATCGTGTCTCAGTCGTGTCTCAGTCGTGTCTTAATCGTGTCTCAGTCGTGTCTTAATCGTGTCTCAGCCGTGTCTTAATCATGTCTCAGTCGTGTCTTAATCGTGTCTCAGTCGTGTCTTAATCGTGTCTCAGTCGTGTCTTAATCGTGTCTCAGTCGTGTCTCAGTCGTGTCTTAATCGTGTCCCAGTCGTGTCTTAATCGTGTCTCAGTCGTGTCTTAATCGTGTCTCAGTCGTGTCTTAATCGTGTCTCAGCCGTGTCTTAATCATGTCTCAGTCATGTCTTAATCGTGTCTCAGTCGTGTCTTAATCGTGTCTCAGCCGTGTCTTAATCGTGTCTCAGTCGTGTCTTAATCGTGTCTCAGCCGTGTCTTAATCGTGTCTCAGTCGTGTCTTAATCGTGTCTCAGTCGTGTCTTAATCGTGTCTCAGTCGTGTCTTAATCGTGTCTCAGCCGTGTCTTAATCGTGTCTCAGTCGTGTCTTAATCGTGTCTCAGTCGTGTCTTAATCGTGTCTTAATCGTGTCTCAGTCATGTCTTAATTGTGTCTTAATCGTGTCTCAGTCGTGTCTTAATCGTGTCTCAGTCGTGTCTTAATCGTGTCTCAGTCGTGTCTTAATCGTGTCTTAATCGTGTCTCAGTCGTGTCTTAATCGTGTCTTAATCGTGTCTCAGTCGTGTCTTAATCGTGTCTCAGTCGTGTCTTAATCGTGTCTTAATCGTGTCTCAGTCATGTCTTAATTGTGTCTCAGTCGTGTCTCAGTCGTGTCTTAATCGTGTCTCAGTCGTGTCTCAGTCGTGTCTTAATCGTGTCTTAATCGTGTCTCAGTCATGTCTTAATTGTGTCTCAGTCGTGTCTCAGTCGTGTCTTAATCGTGTCTTAATCGTGTCTTAATCGTGTCTTAATCGTGTCTCAGTCGTGTCTTAATCGTGTCTCAGTCGTGTCTTAATCGTGTCTCAGTCGTGTCTTAATCGTGTCTTAATCGTGTCTCAGTCATGTCTTAATTGTGTCTCAGTCATGTCTTAATTGTGTCTCAGTCGTGTCTCAGTCGTGTCTTAATCGTGTCTCAGTCGTGTCTTAATCGTGTCTCAGTCGTGTCTTAATCGTGTCTCAGTCGTGTCTTAATCGTGTCTTAATCGTGTCTTAATCGTGTCTCAGTCGTGTCTTAATCGTGTCTCAGTCGTGTCTTAATCGTGTCTCAGTCGTGTCTTAATCGTGTCTCAGTCGTGTCTTAATCGTGTCTCAGTCGTGTCTTAATCGTGTCTCAGCCGTGTCTTAATCGTGTCTCAGTCGTGTCTTAATCGTGTCTCAGTCGTGTCTTAATCGTGTCTCAGTCGTGTCTTAATCGTGTCTCAGTCGTGTCTTAATCGTGTCTCAGTCGTGTCTTAATCGTGTCTCAGTCGTGTCTTAATCGTGTCTTAATCGTGTCTTAATCGTGTCTTAATCGTGTCTCAGTCATGTCTCAGTTGTGTCTCAGTCATGTCTTAATCTTGTCTCAGTCATGTATCAGTCGTGTCTTAATCGTGTCTCAGTCATGTCTCAGTTGTGTCTCTCAGTATGTGGACTGACGCTATCTTTCTCTTTCAGACGCAGTTACGTGAGCTGTATCATCATCGTTCACGTCAGCGGCCGCGATGTCTCATGCAGTGCAACTTCAGCACGGATCCTAGCTGCTGGAGATGGAGAGATGCGGAGAACGATTCAGCAGCGACATGAATCACATCCATCCAGACGACAGATGCAACCTCACGCACTTCATCAGGTGAATCACCATCCTCATCCTCTACAGCATCTATACAAATACAAGAGTCACTCATCTCAATGAGTCCAGCTTAATTAAACATAAACGAGCCTGTGTGTGAGAGAGAGCATGTGTGTGTGTTTGTGATTGTGTTTCTTTTTCAAGTCACATTTATTTCTACAGCGCTTTATGCAACTCAGATTGATTCAAAACAGCTTCACAGTAATAAACAGGAATATACATTGCAGAATTCATAAATTATGAAACAAATCCAGCTGTAAGCAGCTCTACAGAAGACAATAGAGCCAGTATTCAGATCAGTTTAGTTCAACATTTCTGACTGAAGTAATTGAGTGTAATGAGACGCTTCCCGTCAATTTAATGAGGCTGATTTGAAGATCAATATATCTGGATCATCATCTGATGAACGATGTGACGCTGGAGAGCGTTACTGTGTGTTCACAACCGCAGGCGGCGAGAGCGTCAAAGTGGCCGGAAGTCATTCATTTTCAATGTGAGCCGGCGGCGAGCTCCGGCGAGAGCGTCGCGGCGCGTTTTGGGCGGTGAGCGTCGAGGGAGTTTAAATTAAGTCAACTTTATGGTAATGAGCTATGACGCGGTTCGGCGGCGACCAATCGGAATGTAGAAGTCCTCTGCTTGAGAGGAGTCCAGAGAACGCAGTCCTGTAAACTTTGGTTCTGACCACATTAGTTCCCAAGCATTTTAGCGCTAGAACGCTTTGTTTTTTTCAGTGGGAATGCTATTAATTTCCTCAAAACAACATAGTTGACCAATTACATTAAGACTACACTTCAACAGGACGTTTGGAATGTAGACTGCGCACAAATTAACGTTAATGTTAATTAAAGACCTAGGCTAGTAAACGTCTCCTATAATAAACTGCATGTTGAAATTAGACTAACTTAACCAACAAAAAACACACCACACAAATGGCATTTATTGGTTTATTTCGTTAGCTAACATGTAACTATAATTGTTGTAACTATAAAGCTCTTTCCATTGATTCTTACTTTCACAATTAAAATATTTAATGAGGTTAACTTATACCCTACTTGTGGCCAGTCTGCACAAGATCAACATGCTTGTTTCCTTTTCGGCTCCTTTAAATACAAGACAAGCGTTCGATCGTCAGAGCGTCAACGAATCTTTCTACAGCGTCGTTGGCAGGGCGGCCAGAGCGAATTTTGACGCTCTCGCCGGGCGGTGTGAACGCACAGTTAGACTCTGAAACACGCTGCGTTCTGCTTATTTGTGCTGTGAGGACTCGGCGGGTCACTAGTTAAAGCTGTTCTCACAGACTCAATGATCTGCTGCGTGTGTTTGTAAACGCTCCGCTGTCGTTGATGAATCTGTGATCTGCAGATGTTTGTTCTTGAAGACGTTCCAGTTCACTCTGATCTTGAGCTCCTTCCAGAGACTCGAGGAGCGTTTGACACTCGGTCAGATGTTGATAAACCAGACGCACAACACTGTTTACATGTTTATCTGGTACAGAAGCCAGCGGTTCTGACCACATCCACTCTCGACCCTTCACATGTCCAGATCATGTATTTAATATGGACAGTGTTTATTCAGAATAACAGTGTTTTCATGCACTGCTCAACTCTTTTCTTTGCATTAAGAAAGCATTCAAAATTTACATTTAAGTGTTTATTTTATTGCACTTTATATGTTTTTATCTATAGATTTAAATTACAATCCATATCTTTAAACAGTTTTATTCCGCTCTACACTGCAAAAAAATATTTTCTTACTTACATATTTATACTAGAATACAAGACAAAATACTAAGAATTCTTGAATCAAGATGAATTTACTTTACAAGTAAAATGACTTAAGATATTATGTCAAAATGATCAAAATTATGTTCATTTTTGCTTAAAACAATCAAAAACTATCTGCCAATGGGGCAAGAAAAATAATCTTGTTTAGCCTTTGAATTAAGTTTTGTTTTTTACCCCATTGGTAGATATTTTGCTTATTTTAAGCAAAAACTAACATCATTTTGATCATTTTTATCGAAAATAAGACATATATCTTAAGTCATTTTAATTGTCAAGTAAATGCATCTTGATTCAAGAATGTTTAGACATTTTTACTAGAAAACAAGACAAAAATACTAAGTAAGAAGATCTTCTCAGTCGTGTCTTAATCGCGTCTTACTGTTTCAGTCGTGTCTCAGTCGTGTCTTAATCGCGTCTTAATCGTGTCTCAGTCGTGTCTCAGTCGTGTCTTAATCGTGTCTCAGCCATGTCTTAATCTTGTCTCAGTCATGTATCAGTTGTGTCTTAATCGTGTCTCAGTCGTGTCTCAGTCATGTCTCAGTTGTGTCTCTCAGTATGTGGACTGACGCTCTCTCTCTTCAGACGCAGACGGAGCTGATCACTCGTTCACGCAGCGGCCGCGGCTCATGCAGTGCAATCAGACGGTCCTGCTGCTGGAGATGGAGAGATGCGGAGAACGATTCAGCAGCGACATGAATCACATCCATCCAGACGACAGATGCAACCTCACGCACTTCATCAGGTGAATCACCATCCTCATCCTCGACAGCATCTATACAAATACAAGAGTCACTCATCTCAATGAGTCCAGCTTAATTAAACATAAACGAGCCTGTGTGTGAGAGAGAGCATGTGTGTGTGTTTGTGATTGTGTTTCTTTTTCAAGTCACATTTATTTCTACAGCGCTTTATGCAACTCAGATTGATTCAAAACAGCTTCACAGTAATAAACAGGAATATACATTGCAGAATTCATAAATTATGAAACAAATCCAGCTGTAAGCAGCTCTACAGAAGACAATAGAGCCAGTATTCAGATCAGTTTAGTTCAACATTTCTGACTGAAGTAATTGAGTGTAATGAGACGCTTCCCGTCAATTTAATGAGGCTGATTTGAAGATCAATATATCTAGATCATCATCTGATGAACGATGTGACACTGGAGAGCGTTACTGTGTGTTCACACCGCAGGCGGCGAGAGCGTCAAAGTGGCTACGGAAGTCATTCATATTTCTAATGTGAGCCGGCGGACGAGCTCCGGTCGAGAGCGTCGACGGCGCATGTCTTAATCGTGTCTCAGTCGTGTCTTAGATCGTGTCTCAGATCGTGTCTTAAATCGTAAGTCTCAGTCGTGTCTTAATCGTGTTAATGGTCTATAGTATCAGTTCGTGTCTTAATCATGTCTCAGTCGTGTCTTAATCGTGATCTCAGTCGTGTCTTAATCGTGTCTCAGTCATGTCTTAATCTTGTCTCAGTCATGTATCAGTCGTGTCTTAATCATGTCTCAGTCGTGTCTTAATCGTGTCTCAGTCGTGTCTCAGTCATGTCTCAGTTGTGTCTCTCAGTATGTGGACTGACGCTCATTTCTCTTCAGACGCAGACGGAGCTGATCACTTCGTTCACGCAGCGGCCGCGGCTCATGCAGTGCAATCAGGACGGTCCTGCTGCTGGAGATGGAGAGATGCGGAGAACGATTCAGCAGCGACATGAATCACATCCATCCAGACGACAGATGCAACCTCACGCACTTCATCAGGTGAATCACCATCCTCATCCTCTACAGCATCTATACAAATACAAGAGTCACTCATCTCAACGAGTCCAGCTTAATTAAACATAAACGAGCCTGTGTGTGTGAGAGAGAGCATGTGTGTGTGTTTGTGATTGTGTTTCTTTTTCAAGTCACATATTATTTACTACAGCGCCTTATGCAACTCAGATTGATTCTAAACAGCTTCACAGTAATAAACAGGAATATACATTGCAGAATTCATAAATTATGAAACAAATCCAGCTTGTAACCAGCTCTACAGAAGACAATAGAGCCAGTATTCAGATCAGTTTAGTTCAACATTTCTGACTGAAGTAATTGAGTGTAATGAGACGCTTCCCGTCAATTTAATGAGGCTGATTTGAAGATCAATATATCTGGATCATCATCTGATGAACGATGTGACGCTGGAAGATTAGACTCTGAAACACGCTGCGTTCTGCTGTATTTGTGCTGTGAGGACTCGGACGGGTCACTAGTTAAAGCTGTTCTCACAGACTCAATGATCTGCTGCGTGTGTTTGTAAACGCTCCGCTGTCGTTGATGAATCTGTGATCTGCAGATGTTTGTTCTTGAAGACGTTCCAGTTCACTCTGATCTTGAGCTCCTTCCAGAGACTCGAGGAGCGTTTGACACTCGGTCAGATGTTGATAAACCAGACGCACAACACTGTTTACATGTTTATCTGGAACAGAAGCCAGCGGTTCTGACCACATCCACTCTCGACCCTTCACATGTCCAGATCATGTCTTTAATGTGGACAGCGTTTATTCAGAATAACAGTGTTTTCATGCACTGCTCAACTCTTTTCTTTGCATTAAGAAAGCATTCAAAATACACATTTAAGTGTTTATTTTATTGCACTATCTATAGATTTAAATTACACCTCCATATCTTTAAACAGTTTTATT
>CM041807.1:40970378-40995378 GCA_023376895.1 Aspiorhynchus laticeps
ATTTGAACAACTTTAAAGGTGATTTTCTCAATATTTAGATTTTTTTTGCACCCTCAGATTCCAGATTTTCAAATATTGTCCGATCATAACAAACCATACATCAGTGGAAAGCTAATTATTCAGATTGCAGATGATGCATAAAACTCAATTTCATAAAACTGACCCTTATGACTGGTTTTGTGCTCCAGGGTCACGAATCACTAATAACGTGATGTTTCTGCTTCTCTCCTCAGAGAGTATCACGTCTTCTCCTTCTGCACGGAGATGAACGCCGAGCGCATCGGCTGCTTCTGGCCGAACCCGGTGGTGGAGCACTTCATCATCAGCATCCACAAGCACTTCTTCTCCAACTGCAGCCTGGAGCACGTGTTCATCGACCCGCCGGACGACACGCTCACGCTCCTCATCCTCGTCCCCGTCTTCCTCACGCTGGCCATGGTGGTGCTGGTGGTCTGGTGCAGCAAGCGGAGCGACATTCTGGCCTAGCGTTTGATGAAGAACACGGTCAGACGGACAGAAGCATCCTCCAGATCTCACTGAAGAGCAGAACGTCTGCTGAACTCCTTCAGATCTCCTTCAGATGTCCTTCAGATCTCCTCCAGATCTCCTCCAGATCTCCTCCAGATGTCCTTCAGATCTCACGTGAAGAGCAGAACGTCTGCTGAACTCCTTCAGATCTCCTTCAGATCTCCTTCAGATGTCCTTCAGATCTCCTCCAGATCTCCTCCAGATGTCCTTCAGATCTCCTCCAGATCTCCTTCAGATCTCCTCCAGATCTCCTCCAGATCTCACTGAAGAGCAGAACGTCTGCTGAACTCCTTCAGATCTCCTCAGATTCCTCAGATCTCCTCCAGATCTCACTGAAGAGCAGAACGTCTGCTGAACTCCTTCAGATCTCCTTCAGATGTCCTTCAGATCTCCTCCAGATGTCCTTCAGATCTCCTCCAGATCTCCTCCAGATGTCCTTCAGATCTCCTCCAGATCTCCTTCAGATGTCCTTCAGATCTCCTCTAGATCTCCTCCAGATCTCCTCCAGATCTCACTGAAGAGCAGAGCGTCTGCTGAACTCCTTCAGATCTCCTTCAGATGTCCTTCAGATCTCCTCCAGATCTCACTGAAGAGCAGAACGTCTGCTGAACTCCTCTAGATCTCCTCCTAGATCTCCTCCAGATCTCATTGAAGAGCAGAACGTCTGCTGAACTCCTCCAGATCTCCTCTAGATCTCCTCCAGATCTCCTCCAGATCTCACTGAAGAGCAGAACGTCTGCTGAACTCCTCCAGATCTCCTCTAGATCTCACTGAAGAGCAGAGCGTCTGCTGAACTCATGATGTTCTCCTGTGTTTCCGCTGGAGGTTTTATTCCTCGTCTCGCTGCGGTCACTGACGCTGAATTACAGTCTTTTTCAGCTGCTTGCACACATTTTCAAAACTTTGCCTGTTTTTTCAAAACTTAACACACAAATCCAAGAATTGCACACAAAATGCAAAACACCTCGAATCTCTTGCAAAAAAAAGCACTGCATTGAAAACATCACAAACACGTCTCAAAAGCAAACAATTGCAAACACCTTTGCCATAATATTAATTCCTGTGTGTTGTGTTTTGCAAAAAGTGTTTATGAAATTGAAAAAGGCTGATAATTAGTGTCTGGTTTTGCAGATTCGGTGTGTGTTTGAGTGACAGCTTTCAGAAACTGTGTGACGAGTAAAGATTGTGTGTGTAAGCAGCTGAAAAACTGTAATTCAGTGCTAATAGAGAGCGTGAGAGAAGATCTGGATGGACTACATGAATCATGTACTGTACAGCTATTATTTAATGTTTTAATTAAATAACGTAGCTTTAGAGCATTTGTGAAACTCTCAGCACCGTGTTTGTCTCTCATCGCTCAGACCGTTCGTTATCATCTCGTCACGCATCGCAGTGTGTTCTTCTCTGACTGAAATGATCAACACGTTCCTGTTAAACACAATCCACTGTTTTGATTGATTCAGACTGAAGCGGGACACGTGTTCGAATCCGGCGAGGGTTGTTTTAGGATGACGGTATATGAGAAGGAAAGCCGTGTATTGTGTGTGACTTAACCTGTTAACTGTTGGTTACACCTTTTTGAGTATAGGCCTGAAAATGATATTTCCAACTTAAATTTTTTGAAATTTTCAATGCTTTGGAGCAGCGGCTTAAGGTTGGTCTCTTTTTAAAGAAGACACTTGGCAGATTATTGTAGAGGTGAAAAAAGTTATATAAATTATATTACAAAAAAGTTATGGAAGTTTAAGTTTATGAAAATATTACATTTTAAAATTTAAATATTTATATTTTATATAAATATATTTTACAAAACATGTTTTACTCTAAAACTGCTAGAAGTTGTGTTCCAAATTTGAGGTTGATATCTCAAAAAATGAGCTTTCAGTGAGATTGTGTTTGGGTGCAGTACCAAGCTTCTCCACTAGATGACCATCAAACCCCATTAGTGACCATATAAGGGCGTCTCCACTAGATGACCATCAAACCCCATTAGTGACCATATAAGGACGTCTCCACTAGATGACCATCAAACCCCATTAGTGACCATATAAGAGCGTCTCCACTAGATGACCATCAAACCCCATTAGTGACCATATAAGGGCGTCTCCACTAGATGACCATCAAACCCCATTAGTGACCATATAAGAGCGTCTCCACTAGATGACCATCAAACCCCATTAGTGACCATATAAGAGCGTCTCCACTAGATGACCATCAAACCCCATTAGTGACCATATAAGAGCGTCTCCACTAGATGACCATCAAACCCCATTAGTGACCATATAAGAGCGTCTCCACTAGATGACCATCAAACCCCATTAGTGACCATATAAGAGCATCTCCACTAGATGACCATCAAACCCCATTAGTGACCATATAAGAGCGTCTCCACTAGATGACCATCAAACCCCATTAGTGACCATATAAGAGCTTCTCCACTAGATGACCATCAAACCTCATTAGTGACCATATAAGAGCATCTCCACTAGATGACCATCAAACCCCATTAGTGACCATTTAAGAGCTTCTCCACTAGATGACCATCAAACCCCATTAGTGACCATTTAAGAGCTTCTCCACTAGATGACCATCAAACCCCATTAGTGACCATATAAGAGCGTCTCCACTAGATGACCATCAAACCCCATTAGTGACCATATAAGGGCGTCTCCACTAGATGACCATCAAACCCCATTAGTGACCATATAAGTGCGTCTCCACTAGATGACCATCAAACCCCATTAGTGACCATATAAGAGCGTCTCCACTAGATGACCATCAAACCCCATTAGTGACCATATAAGGACGTCTCCACTAGATGACCATCAAACCCCATTAGTGACCATATAAGAGCTTCTCCACTAGATGACCATCAAACCCCATTAGTGACCATATAAGAGCGTCTCCACTAGATGACCATCAAACCCCATTAGTGACCATATAAGTGCGTCTCCACTAGATGACCATCAAACCCCATTAGTGACCATATAAGAGCTTCTCCACTAGATGACCATCAAACCCCATTAGTGACCATATAAGAGCGTCTCCACTAGATGACCATCAAACCCCATTAGTGACCATATAAGAGCGTCTCCACTAGATGACCATCAAACCCCATTAGTGACCATATAAGAGCGTCTCCACTAGATGACCATCAAACCCCATTAGTGACCATATAAGAGCGTCTCCACTAGATGACCATCAAACCCCATTAGTGACCATATAAGAGCTTCTCCACTAGATGACCATCAAACCCCATTAGTGACCATATAAGAGCGTCTCCACTAGATGACCATCAAACCCCATTAGTGACCATATAAGAGCTTCTCCACTAGATGACCATCAAACCCCATTAGTGACCATATAAGAGCGTCTCCACTAGATGACCATCAAACCCCATTAGTGACCATATAAGAGCGTCTCCACTAGATGACCATCAAACCCCATTAGTGACCATATAAGAGCGTCTCCACTAGATGACCATCAAACCCCATTAGTGACCATATAAGAGCGTCTCCACTAGATGACCATCAAACCCCATTAGTGACCATATAAGAGCGTCTCCACTAGATGACCATCAAACCCCATTAGTGACCATATAAGAGCTTCTCCACTAGATGACCATCAAACCCCATTAGTGACCATATAAGAGCGTCTCCACTAGATGACCATCAAACCCCATTAGTGACCATATAAGAGCTTCTCCACTAGATGACCATCAAACCCCATTAGTGACCATATAAGAGCGTCTCCACTTCCATATACGCTTTGAGTGATCTGAAACATGTTTTTCCATACTTTTCTCAATATTTATGACGTAGACATCACATTCAGAAGTATTAAGGGTAGTATGGCAGTACTTGATTTTAATTCAACCTCAAAAAACACATAAAAGACATGTGACGAGAACCCTGGACGTACGTTATAGATCACGCTGCATCAAAAATTGAGAACCTATTGTTTTGTCTTTATATTCGAAACACTTTTAGACTTTTTTTCTCAAAAAATAGAATTAATGTTATCTTTTGAACACTTGACATGAACATGAATGCAGATTTCTGCTGATTTTATATATGTATCACTATTTCAAAGTAAATCGCTCTCTGACTCTGATGAGCACTCTTCTTACAAATTAATAAATTACAGTTGCTCTGTAAAATATTTCAAAAATCAATCACCAAATATGAAAACGTGAGTCTTTAATCTTTCAAACGAGATATAGTTTGTCAAGATTGCTTTAGGTTCAGACTAAGATATTACTGTTTAAAACATGTAATGCAAGTGGGCCCGTGATAGTTAACAGGTTAAGGCTACAAACAAAAGACAATAGTTGCTCTCAAACGTCTGGCCTCGTATTCTCCAGAAGAACCGAGCCGCAGGAAGGATATGAAAGCCTTTCCCAGCGCAGACGATGAATGAGAGGAAATCTGCCGGTTATGATTTCACCAAAAGAGCTTCAGGAACCGCTGCCATGTTCCCCAAACGAGTGTGTTATGATGAAGATCGTCTGAAGGCTTCGTCTTCATCTGTCTTGACAATCTGCAGCATTTCTTCTTCTTCTGTGCAGGACAGCAGCCTACATTTATGATTATGTATTTGAAAAATATACCTTGGTTTTCACACTTCTGACATAAACTAATAAACTTAAAGTAATGCATACGTGTCAGTCAGTCATCAATGAAACGGGTCAGATTTCTGCTCTCAAGAAATCATGTGCTATTTGCATCTACTTGATTTTATTTTAATATTTCGGTTTAAATCTGTTAATTGTGAAAATAAATCAATAAATTCAGTTTAAAAGTATGTGAACTGAGCAATTCATGAACTGAAACTAACATTATGTATTAATGATAAATCTGTGTATTTAATATTTATTAACACTATTACAGAAATCTAACCTGTTTCATTGCTGTATGACTGACAAATATGAATCACATTAAGTTTATTAGTTTAAAACTGTGTAATCCATATGAATGGAAACGTGATATGCAATTAAAATAGGTAAATCTTAAATTTAACTGAGGCCTCATATATATATATATATATATATATATTTATATTCCTGTACGTCTGTGTTTCTCTGTTCTCAGTGTATTATTGGAAGTCGATGGAGAGTTTTTTTTAGCGCCTCACTTCCTGTTTACTTTAGAAATCCCACACTACTAAGCGCCTCACTTCCTGTTTACTTCAGAAATCCCACACTATTAAGTGCAAGTTCACACAGAAGCACAACGGAGCTCATTTTAACTGGACCCCAAACACAATGAAATATTGTTTTACTCTGCTTGATGACACAATATTTCATAAATAGGCTTCTTATCGCTGTAAAAAGTGATAAACTGACTTAACTTGAAAAAATTGAGGAAACCCGTTGCCTTAAAATTATTAAGCAAATAATAATAAAAAATAAAAAGTTAAGTGACATCTGACAATTCACTTAACTTGTACTTTTTTATTATTATTAATTACTTAATAATTTTAAGGCAACGGGTTTCCTCAATTTTTTCAAGTTAAGTCAATTTATCACTTTTTACAGCGATAAGAAGCCTATTTATGAAATATTGTGTGTCATCAAGCAAAAGTAAAATATTTCATTGTGTTTGGGTCTAATATCTGCTTGAATGCTGAATTTGGGGGCTGTAGCTAACTACTGTAATCACTGTAAAAAAATAATAATTGTTAAAATAATTGACTTAAAATTTGTGGTTTAGTCAACTAAAATATTCCAGTTGTCCCTTAAATTAACATTGAGTATCTTAAAATTTCAAGTTGACTGAACTAAAAATTTTAAGTCAGCGGCGTAATAAATTATTTTATGTTGAAACAACAATTATTATTTTTTACAGTGAACGCAGAATCAATCAGAGCTTCATTCATGCTGAAATCATGACTTATACCTTCATATCCCACACTCAGAAACATACAAACACTGCTTCAGCAGAAGTGCTTCTGTTTATATGTTCCTTAATAAACGATCTGATTTATTCTGTTCATGTTTGATTCATTCTGAAGTGTTCAGCTCACTGTTTCACTGTTGATTTTGATGCGGTTCTTCAGCTCAAACTAGGCTGGAATGGGTGGTTTTTATCTTTAACAGGAGCTTCAGATCAATATGATATCTAACACAAGATTTATGCAGCACTTCTGGATCATATGATTCATTCGCTCGTGATGCTGAACAGATTCAGATTCTGTTCATGATGAATGCATGGATTCAGCAGCACATTTCCATCCAGACACAATCATACAGTAAATATGATTGTTCTTCTGCTCGTCAGAATAAACACAGCAGTTCTGCTAATATTAGTCTCTATTGTGTCAGTGTTACAGGAAATGATGCGTCTGACGCCCGTCTGGACAGACGACACACATTCACTGAGATTTCAGCTGGAAAAAGAGTTAAATAGAGTTTCTGACACTGACTTTGACCCACAGCTACTGTCTGTGAACGTCACTGCGCACGTGTGTAGACAGATGAATAACACACACACACCACACACACACACTCTCACACATACACACACACACACACTCTCTCACACACACACACACTCTCTCACACACATACACACACACACACACACTCTCTCACACACATACACACTCTCACACATACACACATATACACACACACACACATACACACACACATACACACACACACATACACACACACTCACACACATACACACACACTCACACACACACACACACACACACTTCTAAATATGCATATGAAAATACATGAAGGTTTATTGTTGTTATAAATACACAGAGGGAAAAAAAGTGTTTCCTTTCAGTTCTCTGTCATCTCAGCTGGCTTTTGCTTTAATTAAGCCACATCTTTCATGCTGTGATGATTTTTGTGCTATTTTGAAGTGTTTCTCTTGTTCTGAAGATCACATCTGAACACACAAATCTCTCTGATTGAATCTGAACACATGACTCTCTCTGAGTGAATCTGAACGCATGAATCTCTCTGAGTGAATCTGAACGCATGAATCTCTCTGAGTGAATCTGAACACATGACTCTCTCTGAGTGAATCTGAACACACAAATCTCTCTGAGTGAATCTGAACACACAAATCTCTCTGAGTGAATCTGAACACACAAATCTCTCTGAGTGAATCTGAACACATGACTCTCTCTGAGTGAATCTGAACGCATGAATCTCTCTGAGTGAATCTGAACACACAAATCTCTCTGAGTGAATCTGAACGCATGAATCTCTCTGAGTGAATCTGAACACATGACTCTCTCTGAGTGAATCTGAACGCATGAATCTCTCTGAGTGAATCTGAACACACAAATCTCTCTGAGTGAATCTGAACGCACAAATCTCTCTGAGTGAATCTGAACACATGAATCTCTCTGAGTGAATCTGAACGCACGAATCTCTCTGAGTGAATCTGAACACATGACTCTCTCTGAGTGAATCTGAACGCATGAATCTCTCTGAGTGAATCTGAACACACAAATCTCTCTGAGTGAATCTGAACACATGACTCTCTCTGAGTGAATCTGAACGCATGAATCTCTCTGAGTGAATCTGAACGCACGAATCTCTCTGAGTGAATCTGAACGCATGAATCTCTCTGAGTGAATCTGAACGCATGAATCTCTCTGAGTGAATCTGAACGCACGAATCTCTCTGAGTGAATCTGAACGCATGAATCTCTCTGAGTGAATCTGAACACATGAATCTCTCTGAGTGAATCTGAACACACGAATCTCTCTGAGTGAATCTGAACGCATGAATCTCTCTGAGTGAATCTGAACACATGAATCTCTCTGAGTGAATCTGAACGCACGAATCTCTCTGAGTGAATCTGAACGCATGAATCTCTCTGAGTGAATCTGAACACATGAATCTCTCTGAGTGAATCTGAACACATGAATCTCTCTGACTGAATCTGAACGCATGAATCTCTCTGACTGAATCTGAACGCATGAATCTCTGAGTGAATCTGAACACATTAATCTCTCTGACTGAATCTGAACGCATGACTCTCTCTGAGTGAATCTGAACGCACGAATCTCTCTGACTGAATCTGAACGCATGAATCTCTCTGACTGAATCTGAACGCATGAATCTCTGAGTGAATCTGAACACATGAATCTCTCTGACTGAATCTGAACGCATGAATCTCTCTGACTGAATCTGAACGCATGAATCTCTGAGTGAATCTGAACACATTAATCTCTCTGACTGAATCTGAACGCATGACTCTCTCTGAGTGAATCTGAACACATGAATCTCTCTGAGTGAATCTGAACACATGAATCTCTCTGAGTGAATCTGAACGCATGAATCTCTCTGAGTGAATCTGAACACATGAATCTCTCTGAGTGAATCTGAACGCATGAATCTCTCTGAGTGAATCTGAACACATGAATCTCTCTGAGTGAATCTGAACGCACAAATCTCTCTGAGTGAATCTGAACGCACAAATCTCTCTGAGTGAATCTGAACACATGAATCTCTCTGAGTGAATCTGAACACATGAATCTCTCTGAGTGAATCTGAACGCACGAATCTCTCTGACTGAATCTGAACGCACGAATCTCTCTGACTGAATCTGAACGCATGAATCTCTGAGTGAATCTGAACACATTAATCTCTCTGACTGAATCTGAACGCACGAATCTCTCTGAATGAATCTGAACACATTAATCTCTCTGAGTGAATCTGAACACATGAATCAGTCTGAGTGAATCTGAACACAAATCTTTCTGAGTGAATCTGAACACATGAATCTCTCTGAGTGAATCTGAACACATGAATCTCTCTGAGTGAATCTGAACACATGAATCAGTCTGAGTGAATCTGAACACATGACTCTCTCTGAGAGAATCTGAACACACGAATCTCTCTGAGTGAATCTGAACACATGACTCTCTCTGAGTGAATCTGAACACATGAATCAGTCTGAGTGAATCTGAACACATGACTCTCTCTGAGTGAATCTGAACACACGAATCTCTCTGAGTGAATCTGAACACATGACTCTCTCTGAGTGAATCTGAACGCATGACTCTCTCTGAATGAATCTGAACACATGAATCAGTCTGAGTGAATCTGAACACATGAATCTCTCTGAGTGAATCTGAACACATGAATCTCTCTGAGTGAATCTGAACACACAAATCTGTCTGAGTGAATCTGAACACATGACTCTCTCTGAGTGAATCTGAACACATGAATCTCTGAGTGAATCTGAACACACAAATCTCTCTGAGTGAATCTGAACACATGAATCTCTCTGAGTGAATCTGAACACATGACTCTCTCTGAGTGAATCTGAACACATGACTCTCTCTGAATGAATCCTTTGATCTCTAGAGTTTATTTGTAAACTTTATTTCTGTCATTCCTCTCCATGTCTTGACCTTTGGCAGTTTCCCATCTTTTCCCAAAACATTTTCTCACGTCTCCTCCGGGACGCCGGTTCTAGCTCAAACATTCGTCTTATGTCATGATCTGGCTCTGAAAGAAAGGAAAGTAACAGACTGAGAGAGCAGAACATTTACAACATCTAAAGACCAGCGTTCTCTCTCTCTCTCACACACACACACACACACACACTTACTTCTGTTGTTGTCTCCAGATGCTTCTGACAGAGTCACAAAGCAAAAGATGCTATTAAATGCCAAGCAGACGCTTAAATTCAATCAGTGCCTTTGTTCCCGTCTGACGTCATCTGATATTGTTATGCTGATGTGAGAAGAAGCTAAAGAAAAACCAGCCTAATGTCAGAAACTGTCCTTCATCATTTTGTCAGAACCTGCTGAGAAACAAACAAACATTATTAATACGACAGTCAGCTGTCAGTCATAATCGCGTGATCATTACATCATAACACAGTCTAGGATTCTGACTCGATTGTGTGTTTGGGTTTGTTCCCAGCATCTGTTTATGAGTTCTGCAGGTTTATTTCTTGATTTCATTAGCGTCGCTCCTCTGAATCTTCACTCATACTGGCTCATGAAATCTGTGCAGAAATCCACTGTCTGTAATTATGATCGTCTATCGCCGTGTTTGATCAGAGACGAAGACAAGCGTCGCAGCTTCAGCACCAGCGGCCTTCAGGGGTCAATCTGTCACAATGAAGCAAATCAAAACCGTCTGATTGTTTATATTGTTGCAAAATGTAACTACATTATCACTCGGCTCTATATATAAAGTTAGATCCAGCTTAATCTGCATATATACTGTGTAGACTCACATAATGCAATAAATACCATACGTGACCCTGGAGCACAAAAGCAGTCATAAGTTACACAGGTATATTTGTAGCAATAACCAACAATACATTGTATGGGTCAAAATTATCAATTTTTCTGTTATGCCAAAAATCATTAGATCATGTTCCATAAAAATTTCCTACCGTAAATATATCAAAACATAATTATTGATTAGTAATATGCATTGCTAAAAACTTAGTTTGAACAACTTTAAAGATGATTTTCTCAATATTTAGATTTTTTCGCACCCTCAGATTCCAGATTTTCAAATATTGTCCTATCATAACAAACCATACATCAATGGAAAGCGCATTCTATTCAGCTTCAGATGATGCATAAATCTCAATTTCCAAAAATTTACCCTTATGACTGGTTTTGTGCTCCAGGCTCACAAATAGCAAATCTCAACTGCTTGATTGTTTATATCATCACACGCTTTAACTATATAATGTGTATTGCAAAAAACGCTATATAAATAAATGTGACTTGCCTGTGTGACTGGAGGCACTCTTCTAAGTGCTGTTTTCAGCGGAGGTCAGAGGTCAGACTGAATGAATGAAGACGCCGGAGCTGATGTCAGAGACTCATCTGGGTTCTTTCTCTCTTGGCTGGAGTTCTGATGGCTGTTGCACACGTTTCACAGAAACACTTCTCTAGTGTGTTTACTGAGAAAACAAACGCCTCGCTGCCTGAAATCTGCTGGAAATCAAGGAATGAAATCCCAGAAGACGCAAAACAACCGAGTGATTGCTGCAAACTCACACAGTTTTATATGATTTGACCGGATCAGAGAACACTCTTAAATATAAAGACGCTTCACGATGTTACGGAAGCAGACTGGACACAGAGGATTGTAAAACAGTTTGAAGGTATTTATTGATTCAGCAGAGGTATGGCAGCAGATGGAGGCGAGTAGTAACTTGATACTTGATATATAGTTGAAAAGGTTATACTGATGGGTATCTTGTCTTGCCAGGAACTCGTGGATGGATTGGAGCAGCACACACCTCAGTATGACAGCGGAGACGAGGATGCTTGTTCGGAGGAAGACAGACGGTGGTGACGCAGGGGATATACAAAGGAGAGGAACAGGAGGTAAGTAGTCTTTAGGTAGGTATCAAGTCAAGTCAAGTCAGCTTTATTTATATAGCGCTTTTAACAATACAGATTGTGTCAAAGCACTTAACAGTATCAAGTTGGAGGATAGAGTGTCAGTAATGTATAATAATAAGATTAAACACTCAATTTTCAGTTAAAGGCATTTCATTATTGAATTCAGAGATGTCATTGTCTAGCTCAGTATAGTTTAAATAGTATCTGTGAAATCCAATTGACTATAATCGCTAGATATTAACAGCGGCAAGGAACCAAAACTCCCTCTGTGACAGAGTGGAGAAAAACAAACCTTGGAGAAACCAGGCTCAGTCGGGGGGCCAGTTCTCCTCTGGCCAGGATATTATTGTTTATTTATTGTTTTAATTAAGACTTTAAATGTTTTATATTTCTATTTTAATATTGTTGCAATTTCTAACAATAATAGTATTATGTAGTTACGTATTTTATTATATTTTTAGTTATTTGTTTTATTTTTTGTTTTATTGTATTTTAAGTCGAGGTCTTCACTGGGATTATGTCCCCGGGGCTCATCCAGGGGTCCGGCCTCCGCCGACAATCTGGGCCGCAGTCATCATCTCCCGGCGCCGATCCACCATCTGATCCAGACACGGACTGAGAAACAGAATAAGAAAGAAACAGACTAATATTAGCGTAGATGTCAATCTTTTTACGATGTAACGAGTACATCGTGTGTTATGGGAAGTGTTCCCGGTTCCGGTTGATCTAATTAATGCAGCCTAACAATCCTTTAACGGATTTGAAGAATAGAAGTGTATTAGTGTGTTATGTGTACGCCAGGTTAAAGAGATGGGTCTTTAATCTAGATTTAAACTGACAGAGTGTGTCTGCCTCCCGAACAGTGTTTGGTAGATTGTTCCAGAGTTTGGGCGCTAAATAGGAAAAGGATCTGCCGCCCGCAGTTGATTTTGATATTCTAGGTATTATCAAATGGTAAGTAGTAGCACATAGCTAGGAGAGTCTACTTCGTGTAAGCGAAATCGGACAACTGACTGGAGTGAGGTGTGTGCTTAAGTAGTGCTGTGATGATTGGTGCTGATGAGGTGCAGGTGGCTTGAATTAATACTCAGGTGACAGTGATCGTAGTGGTGGATTGCTGGTGGAGCCTGGCCGATCTGTAACACACGATGCCATAGAAGAACCTTTGAGTCTAAATCAGGGGTCACCAACCTTTCTGTGAGTGAGGCTCAGTGAAGGGATAGAATGGTCTCAAGGGTTACTTGTTTGATATACTCCAAATAAATAAATAAATAAAATGATAAATATAATTTTATTTATCATTGTCACATATACATGCATTACATTAATGTTTTCTCACAAGCATTTTCAATGTTTTTATCAATCCAGGAAAATATTTCCTGATAATAAAATTTATAAAAATAGGCTATGACAATAATTTATTTCCCATGTCATACAATATTGATATTTATCATGATATTAATTTACCATTAATGGGGAAGGAAATACTCTCCACGTGTTTGTTAGACCTTGAGAATGAAGGTAAACATAACTTTACTCACAATTAAATTCCTTTTAAATTAGGGCCACAATAAATACATTTAATTTTTCCCTAAATTATGTGTTTTCCTTTTGATTTTTTATGGATTCTGTGTTTTATGATTCAGTACAAAACAAAAATTGCATTTTCATTTTATCAGATAAGATGCTGCACAACGGAACTGTATAAATTAATAATAATAAAAAAAAAAAAACTTGGTTGTATGATATTCCTTAAAATTATATTATTATTATTACTATGAGAATTGCATTTTAGTATACAGTAGTAATATAATCAGTCAAAATATATTACAAAAGTCAAATATATAATATATATATACAATCAATACAAAAGTTAAACCGGGCTTTTATTTTGGCGGTTTGTCGTGAAGGTGTTTCAGTTTTGGTTTAGTTTCAGCGTATTTGATGGTAATTTTTTCTCAAATGAATCTGTGAAGTGACTCTCAGAGCAGCTCTGGAGATGAAGTGTGTTCATGTCCTCATATATTGAGACACAGACGCTGAAAACACCTCGAGTCATGTGTGTTTGTGTTGTGTATCAGATGCATTCACACAGACACACATTATTAGCGACATGCACTGACTGCTGCTGAAGCATTTATTTCTGTTGTGTGATAGGATGTTAGATTAATCCATATTGAGTAAAAATGTCCAGAGTTTATCATCATTATTAACATAATTTTTATCATAATCTCGATATGATATCGTTTATCGACCGGTGCTAATTCAGGCTATTTATAGAACGTGCTTGGTGACCCCACGTTGGTGACCCCTGATCTCCATAAAGAACCTTTAACATCTGAAGAAGCTGTCTGCTTCATTGTGGCGAAAGAAGGTTCTTCTTATAAAAAGGTAAGAAAGAGGCGGTTCTTTGACTGAATGCTTCTTTGTGGAACCAAACATGGTTCTTCTATGGCATCGCTGCGAAAAACCTTTTAGGCAGCTTTATTATTAAGAGTGAATAACACCTGCTCTTATAATTCAGTGATGTGCTTCTAAGAGACTCGTCACGGAGCAAATCAAGTCTGTTCACAATTATTCTCATGAATGTTATTACAGTAAAACCACAGGTGTGTTATGACCATAATGATGCTGATTAAATGATTCAATCACTTTCTCATCTAATTCAGATAATCACTTCCTAAATGATTCCTTCAACAAATCAGTTGATTCAAATAGCTCATTTGTACACTGTAAAAAATTACCGTGATTTTAATGGTAAAAACTGTGAAATGTTACAGTAAAAACCTGCTGAATGGTTTACGGTAAGTTCCCGCAATATATACGGTGAAAAACTGTAATAGACATTTCAGACAATTTTACAGTGAAATACCGTTTTTGGAAGTGAAAAATTGTTTTTTCGTATCAGTTATGTTTATTAGGGTTGTATGTTACATCTAATGTTGTTAAATTAATGTTTAATGCATATTTCAGTTTAATGAGTGTCATCATGATGGTGATTAGTGTTTATGATGCTTCTTCTATATATGTTAATATCTAAAAGCTGATTGGCTTTGGTTCATCATGTGACTCTGCTTTTGGTGGTTATCAGTTTATTACAAAGATGCAAAACAGATTTAGTACTTTAATAGGTTGGTATATTAACATTACATCAGTTAATGAAATTACGGTATTTAACTGTAAATTTAAGTTAAAACCTAAAATGTTGTTACCGTATTTTTTACAGTAGAATTCCGGCAGTTTTTTACCGTAAATTTTACAGCTTTTTTTTACAGTATACAGTCACTTGTGTTGTACCTGAATGAATCAGTGTTTTTGAACGAATCGTTTGAACGAATCGATTCAAATGACTCACTCATAAAGACTCATACACCTGGTGTAACAATGCAGTCCGTCTGGAACAAACACAGACCAGCGCTGGAACACAAACAGCTTTGTTTAGTTCGGTAATGGATCAGTTTAACTCATAAATCACGTATTTGATAATATGAAGTCATCAAATAGAGGCTGTTTGTCACTGAGAACAGAAAAGCCCTTCAGCTCGTGACTTTATGTTGGATTCTGTGTTGTTCTGAGAGTAAACAGAGCAGAAACCCTGTAATAGAGATTAACTAATCTTCTGTTAGGGGATGTAATTCAGGGAATTCTTGAAGCATTCCAGCCAGAAGCTTTTCCCCGTATTGAGCCATAATCGTGATCTTTCTGTTATGTGGCAGAAATACAGAAACACAAAGAGATATTCCCGGAGCGCCACGTGATGAATGATGATGTGACCCGACCTGCACAGACTCTGTGTATCTGTAATGTTTTCCATCTTCTCTAAGAGCTGATGAATGGACGGACTTACCGCTGATTATATTAGAATCTATTTCCATCTTTAGTCCTCAGAACAGATCATACATCACCGTGACGTGTGAAACAATCCAGAAAATGTGTATTGATCCCATGAGAGTGAAACCCATGACACACATACACTGTAAAAATAAGAGTATTTTAACTGTAAAATTTAGTAAAAACACTACGGAAAACAACTTAGGTTAACAGTAAGTTCCCGTACTATATACAGGGAAAAACTGTAAAACATCTAACCAGACATTTCATTACAGTAAAATACTGTAAAACTGTTTTTAGTAGTAAAAATAACAAATCGATGTATAAGTTACATTAAAAAGCTGTAAACTGATATTCCCTGCGTGACACATTTGAAAGTATTTTGTTTAAATAATCATGTTTTTGTTATGTGCATTTGGGCTTATGTTACATCTGTTGTTTAATGAAAGTTTATTGCATTATTTAAGTATCATGATGGTGTTTAGTATTTGCATGAATGATTCTATATATTAATATATACGTCTGCTTGATTCTTCTCTGCATTATTATGATGGTTGTTAGTATGTTAAAGGTACAAAACAGATTTTAATAGCAGTGTGTGTTGTTGAATTTACTCAGATTTCCTTGTTTGTAAATTACAGTTTTATACCGTAAATTTTACAGTTTTGTTATGTAAATGTGTTTACAGTTTTACTGTAGTTTTTACAAAATTATTCTGGCAACCACAGCTGCTGAAATTATTTTGTAAAAACTACAGATTTGTTTTTACAGTGTATCATCTTCATCTTCATCATCATCATCATCATCATCATCATTATTATCATCAGTGTTATTTGCTGTTTGTGCCAGCTAAAGTGTTATCCCAGCTAACAAAAATATGTTGTCTTGAACACAATATTTTTGAATGTTCTCTAAGGTAAACATTCAGAACATTTAGGGTCATATTTACTCTCAGTTTGCAGCAGCGCAAACCTTCATTTGGCGTCAAAAACTACTGTCAGGATTTACGGTAACACTTTACAATAAGGTGTCATTTGTTAACATTGGTTAATGTATTAACTAACATGAACAAACAACGAACAACGCATTTATTACACTATTTATTAATCTTAGTTAATGAAAATACAGTTGTTTATTCATGTTAGTTCACAGTGCATTAACTAATGTTAACAAACACAACTTGTGATTTTAATAATGCATTAGTAAATGCTGAAATTAACATTAACTAAGATTAATAATTGCTGTAGAAGTATTGTTCATTCTTAGTTCATGTTTACTAATGTAGTGTTACCAGATTAACTAAAGACACGCAGTGGGAAATTAGCGCTGAAATGGTGTGGACTTTTATTTTTGCGACTCACTTTATTGAATATGCATTTGAAGGAGTTTTCCTTTCGATCTGTAAATTTATGGGAGGAGAGTATTTAAATGAATCACGATTTAACGCCCAAAAAGCATCATAATTTGGTAGATTGCGCTGGTCATGATGGAAATGATCTGTGTTCTTTAATCTGTTTATTGTCAGTAAATCACACGCAGAATTTCCCTCCCATCGCCGCTTTTATAGAATTGCGCTCTAACGCTAATTTGCTCTGTTTAGTAAATCTGCCCCTAGTTTTTAAACCATATGTGTCCCTGCAGCGCAAATAACACAGGTATATTTGTAGCAATAGCCAACAATACATTGTATGGGTCAAAATTATACATTTTTCTTTTATGACAAAAATCATTAGCTATTAAGATCATGTTCTATGCAAGTTTCCTACCATAAATATATCAAAACTTAATTTTTGATTAGTAATATGCATTGCTAAGAACTTCATTTGAACAACTTTAAAGATGATTTTCTCAATATTTTGATTTTTTTGCACCCTCAGATTCCAGATTTACTAATATTGTCCTATCATAACAAACCATACATCAATGGAAAGCTATTTATTCAGCTTTCAGATGATGCATAAATCTCAATTTCACAAAATTGACCCTTATGACTGATTTTGTGCTCCAAACTTTTTTTTGTTATGCAAACCATAAAGGAGAATAAATTTGATAATTTAACAAACATTATTGGAACGTTACTTTTGAATGTTGAATGTGAAACTAATAGTAGTGCAATTAAAAAAAAACATTAAATGAACATCCAACTAAAATGTTTCAGAAATGAAACACTACATTAACGATGTATAATGTTTAAGGTTATGGGAAGATTATTAAAGACCAGATAGCGTTGAAGGAACATTCTATTAACGTTTGTTCATATACATATGTATATTAATATACACTGAGAGAACCTTTACAAAACACCAACCAACTTCCTTGTTATCTGGCTTCCAGATGATCTATTTTAATATTTCAGAAGACCGCGCCTGGAGTTACAGTCCTGACTGTATCTGGATTATTAGCGTGTATTGTGTGAGCGAGTCTTTCTCTCTCAGCGGAGGATTTGTGTCTGAAAGCCTTTCTGCTCGTGTCTTTGCTTCATTGTTCATCCTCAGCAGCTTTATGAGGCACAAAGAGCTTCTAATCTTCTTAACGAATTCTCTGGCGTCTGAACTAATGAAGGCTGTAATAAGTGACCCACCGGCCGTGTGTCTAGAGTCTCTAATTACACAGGTTTAATGCCCAGCTCACCTCAGCCGAAGCCTGCGAGCGATAATGATGTGATGGTTTGGTGAGGTTCGTTCAGCGCTGGACGTCTGTGTGAGTGGAGAGAAACACAGAATACAGGCATCATGATTCCTCTGTAAACATGTCAAATATGAATCATAACCTCAGCACAAACACTTTCCAAGAGCCGTCGACTGTAGATATAAATGCAGATTTTCTGGCCTGGAGTTCTTCTTCTTTATCCAGCGCTTACGTTTGTTTACCTGGCTGCTTGTGTGACTCTGAGTCTGTGTGTGTTAGCTGACGTTGATCTGAGATGCAAACAGATGATGAGCATCATCACGTGATTTACAACAAACACTCTCAGCGTCTCTCGTGTTAAACCAGATCTGTGATGAATAATGAATGTGTCTCGATCGCTCGAGAACCTCATGCAGAAACTAACACAAACATGAACCTGGACACAAACACAAACACTTACATGAGACTTTAACACTTTAGAATACTGCTCCATCATTAATACACATACGAGTAACGCAATATTAGCACTCTAGTAACTACCAAGAAACTCTGATTAATGAATTAATAAGTGATAGTGCTTAGTCGAATGTGATAGTTCATAATATGCATCATGTATAATTAATTCTAAAGTAAAGGTCTAGTTATGACTCAAGTATTATCAAATTCTTCTGAAGGAATTATTAATTATTTGGATCAGTTTCTAAAGTGATCGTGATAACTCTCTAGTAATGACTGAAGTCATTGTAAACTTTTGAGATTTTTGTAAGGTTTTGGTTAATAATTAATTTTGCTAAAATCATTTCTAGTGCATTACCGCGATCTTCACTTTAAAATACTAATCCAAATAATTAGCAATTTCTTCATAACGATGTAGTAACACTTAAATCATTACTATCCAAAACCGTATATACATCTCAAAAGCTTACAATGACTTCAGTCAATATTAGAGTTATGATGCTTTTCACTTTAGTATACTGATCTAAATAATTAATAGCTCCTTTAGAAGGATTTGATCATTCTTGAGTCATTACTAGTGGGTTACCATGATCTTAATTTTAGAATTAATTATGCATAATTCACATTAATTATGAACCTGTAGTTCTTAGTAGTTCTCCAGGATATATATATAAAAATATATTAGCTAATAGTGAACTACCAGTTTGAACTGAACAGTATTACGTACTAAATCAATAATCAGTTTCTTGTTAGTTAATAGTAGTTACTACAATGTTAATAGTGCATTAGTCATTTGTTCCTGTGTAGTTATTCATTAACAAAGGATCAGTATTCTAACATGGACATGGAGACACAAACACGGACTCTTATCATATGTTCATGTGACACATTCATGATGTTTCTTCAGCTGTGAAGAGTTTGTGCAGCTGGTGGATTGGTGTTTGTGTCTATGAGAGATGATTTATGACTGACAGTGAATCCAGGGAGTGTTGATAATATCTAGATCTGGTGTTTTCATCCACAAACGCTCAGCAGACCGGCTCTGATCCTCTAAAGAATCACATCTGAAAACTCTAACAACCCAGACGTCTGTTCACTTAAGCTCAGTTTTTATTAACAGCTTGCACACATTTTCATAACTTTACACAAATCCAAGAATTGCACACAAAATGCAAAACACCTCACATCTCTTGCAAAACGAAGCACTGCGTTCAAAACATCACAAACACGTCTCAAAAGCACACATTTGCCATAATATTAGTTTTTTTCAATTGCTAACATCCTTTTGTCACATTTTCAAAACTCTAAACACAATTAGCACAACATCCGTCTGTTGTGACCATACCATTAACACAATTCATGTTGTTTTCACACAATATGCAGTCAATTACCATGTTTCTAAAACGCTTACATTTTCTTTTCATACAAGCTTACCCGAAACCAAAATCATGGATCTTTTTAGTCATATTTACAAATGCTTAAACACAGCAACCTAATGTTCCAAACCTTAAATACAGTATAAAACGTCTACTTCTGCTACAACAGCAGCTCAAAAGTATTGAAGAAATATCTCTATATATGAAGTATTGTAACAACTGATAAGCACTTTTACGTAACAGATCACTGAAATGTTTAGAAATAGCTGATTCCAGTCTGAGTCAGAGGAATAGTCAGGTGTGCACCGTTTTTTATTTATTATTATTTTTTTATATATATATTTCTGTTTTTATTGCTGTTTTTGTGTACCGGTTTTTTATTTATTATTATTTTAATTTTTTTTCTATATCTGTTTTTATTGCTGTTTTTGTGCACCGGTTTTTTATTTATTATTATTATTTATATTTCTGTTTTTATTGCTGTTTTTGTGCACCGTTGTTTTATTTATTATTATTATTATTATTTATATTTCTGTTTTTATTGCTGTTTTTGTGCACCGGTTTTTTATTTATTATTATTGTTATTATTTATATTTCTGTTTTTATTGCTGTTCTTGTGCACCGGTTTTTTATTTATTATTATTATTATTATTTATATTTCTGTTTTAATTGCTGTTTTTGTGCACCGGTTTTTTTATTTATTATTATTATTATTATTTATATTTCTGTTTTTATTGCTGTTTTTGTGCACCGGTTTTTTATTTATTATTATTATTATTATTTATATTTCTGTTTTTATTGCTGTTTTTGTGCACCGGTTTTTTTATTTATTATTATTATTATTATTTATATTTCTGTTTTTATTGCTGTTTTTGTGCACCGGTTTTTTTATTTATTATTATTATTATTATTTATATTTCTGTTTTTATTGCTGTTTTTGTGCACCGGTTTTTTATTTATTATTATTATTATTATTATTTATATTTCTGTTTTTATTGCTGTTTTTGTGCACCGGTTTTTTATTTATTATTATTTTTATTATTATTAATTTCAGTTTTTATTGCTGTTTTTGTGCACCGTTTTTTTTTATTATTATTTTTTTTTATATTTCTGTTTTTATTGCTGTTTTTGTGCACCGTTTTTTTATTTATTATTATTATTATTATTTATATTTCTGTTTTTATTGCAGTTTTTGTGCACCGTTTTTTATTTATTATTATTATTATTATTTATATTTCTGTTTTTATTGCTGTTCTTGTGCACCGGTTTTTTATTTATTATTATTATTATTATTTATATTTCTGTTTTTATTGCTGTTTTTCTTCACCGTATGTTGTTTTGCACTCCTAATAATAAAAAAACACTGAGAAGCCACTGAAATATTAACGTGAGATTTGAGCAGCAGAACTACAGGCAATGTGGAATATATACAATACGTGTGCATGATTTTACACAAATAAAACTATGGAAATGAACCACTGAGCTTTCAGTCAGTCCATGACTTTCAAATATTAATGAATTGTTAGTAAACAATTAGAGGTTATTTCTAGAAACATGAATCTGAATCCATCGTCAGATTCATTTGTGTTTTTGTTCTGAGTTATACGAGGCATTTTTCATCGTTTTGTTCTGTGTTGCCAGATAACCTTGTGTTTCAATGAACTATTAATAACCTCATTAGAATATAAACTCGTCCTTCAGCTTGAATTAATGATAACAGCTAATTACATTCACAGAAAACATCTGAGAGCTTTGCTGGACTTTCAGTCGTCAGAACCATCTGGAAGACTTTCGTCGTCTTTTATTGTGTTTATATTCTCTTACCAAAAACTAGTATACTTCAAGTTTATTTGATTAAGTATACTTAAGTAAAGTTCAAGTATATGTTTAAGTATACTCTATGTAGTAAGTATACAAATATCAGTGTACTTGTAGTAGTGTACTATTTCAATACTCCTTGAGACTCACTTTCTAGTATATAAAAGTACACTTTATGTATAACAGTAGTAAACTTTGAGTACACAACTAGTTTACATCAATGTTTTTATCTTGTACTGTAACTATACTAACAGTGAACTTACTGATAGTTTACTAATTAATACTTGTATAGCATTTTTAGTACACTTTATAGTATAGTCTACTAGTTTAGTAGTTTTATACTGCAAGTATACTCTTTAAGTGAACTTCACATCATACTTTAAGTATACTACTATGTCCATATTTAGGTATTAATTTGTATATATTTTGTTATGAATATCTGAACATACAAAACATCAAAATAAAGAACAGAAAACAAACACATTTTATTTTAGTTTCATGCATTATTTTATAAACACTTGAATGTGGTTAAGTTTCATAAATAAAGAAATAAACAACATTTTGAACAAAAAGCTGATATGAATATGATTCAGAATGATAATCAAAACGTGAGTCGATCAACACCTCAAAGCTTGACAGTCATTGTTATCTCTTCATTGGTGATATTATATTCATAACGTTACAGTTATGATGCTGTTTTATGTCTGATGATGTGTTTGATTACATGTGAAGCATCTGTTGTTTCGGTTTCTTCTTCACTTGTGTTTTGTGGTAATTCTGTACAGTAGATGTGTTCTAGCGCCCCCTACCGTATAACAATGATATATTTAGACTTGTTCTAAGTATAAGTCAAGTATACTTACAGTAAATGTCATTTTAAGTATATTTCTGAGAAGTACATAAAAGTTGACTAAAAGTATACTTTCCTATTTTTTAGTTTAAAAGAAGTATACTAACAGCACACTTGAATAAACGTCTTGTTCATAAGCGTCACTTCGACACAAACGCCACCGAAACTTTATGTACTATACTCAAGCTAATATACACGTTTACATACTGTTTTCAAAACTGTTAAACTTAAGTTCAAAACCTTCATAAATGAATAAGACAGAAATCTGCAGTAATATCATATAGAAAATATTCTGAATGTAAGCAGTTGCATCTTCACACGTGTTAGTGTTTAACTTTCATTATCATCTAAAGGAGGAAAACTTATGAATAATTGTGTGCTGTACTGTAAACATGGAGCGCGTGTCATATACTGCAGAGAGGTATAAACAGCAGAAGATATTATTCTGGGTTTGTAAAGACATTTAACAAAAGAAAGCTGTCTGTTGTGAGTGTTTTAGGTCGGGTTATGAATGATAAAGTGTTTGTTTTGGTGAAAACCTTTGCTGGTGTTTTGTAAGAATGACCTGATTTGAGATATTAATTACATTTTTTGGTAGTTTTAGTGCATTCTGTGAAATTAACTTCTGTGTCAAGATGAAATATGTTTAGGAGAACTAAGAAAAAGTGACTTTATTATTGAGAAATGTGATCTAGCGATTGTAAAAGACTACAGTAATTAATTGTACTAACATAAACTGGGAGTAATGCTATATTAAGTTACTTAACATAATTCATTTATTCTGCGAGAAAACATAAAAATATTTTCCTTACAATATAAGATCTTTTTTTTCTTCATTTTACAAGTTTTTAGCATTTTAATTCAGAATTGAGTTTGATTAAGTTAATAGATGAATACTAATTTCTTAATGTAAGTAGTTTTTGGTCATCTTGAGGCCTGCTGGAGTTCATTTAAACCTGATAATCTGCTCTAAGAGATGCATCGTGTGTCCTGCTCTCGTTCTTCTGTATAAAGCGAGGTCTGGAGCAGTTCTCATGTGACGCTCGCTCTCTTGATGTCTCAGTCTTTCCATGACGAGGGAATAAAGTGGTTTCTGTCCCAGGACGAGATCTCACCTCGTGTTGATACTGATCCTCAGAAACTGTGCGACACGACTCTGATCCTGTGAGAAGCGTCTGATAGATGTGTTGATCTGATCCTCGCTGAGCGTCAGTGTTTCTGAGGCGGTTTTATCGAGTGACTGAACTCTTAAGAGGCACATGAAGGACTCAGACATCGATTTCAGAGTTTGTCCTCGAGTGAAATAAACACAGCAGCCATAAATGTGACCTTCACACGGCCGAGGCTCTGAGAGGCTTCAGAAACACACAAATACAGCCGATCAGCTCGTTCTGAGCCAATCATGCTCCTGCAGGAGGGTCGTTTCATCATCGCTGCCAAAATAATGCATCTCTAATACATCAGTGTTTCTCTGAGAACAGCTGCAGCTGAAACATCTGAGAAACACGTTCATTTACTGATGAGGGTTTGCAGGAGTTTACTTTAGAAGTCATTATATCACACACACACACTCACTCACACACACACACACACACACACACACACACATACATACATACACACACACACTCATACACACACACACACACACACACACCACACACACACACACTCACACACACATCACTACAACACACACACACACACACACACACATATCACTACAACACACACACACACACACACACACACACACACACATATCACTACAACACACACACACACACACACACACATCACTACAACACACACACACACACACATCACTACAACACACACACACACACACACACACACATCACTACAACACTCTCACACACACACACACACACACACATATCACTACAACACACACACACACATCACTACAACACACACACACATCACTACAACACTCTCACACACACACACACACACACACATATCACTACAACACACACACACACACACACACACACACATCACTACAACACACACACACATCACTACAACACTCACACACACACACACACACACACACTCATACATCACTACAACACACACACACACACACACACACACACACACATCACTACAACACACACACACACACACA
>CM041807.1:41010378-41015378 GCA_023376895.1 Aspiorhynchus laticeps
ATATCACAGAATAATTCAGGAAATATATATTATAGTTTCTATACTAAATGATATGTCAATCAGTACTGCATTTTTCATATAATTTATTTATTTATTACCTGAAGATAACTTAAAAAACACACATAAACCATATATTTTCGCAATCGTGTGTTTAATGTTCTTCATGTTTCATCAGTAAAATCATTTCTGCTTTTTATTCAGCTCAGCTTTCCTGCACCTCAAAAGTTTCTGCGCGAGAGCGCCCTCTGGCTTCGAGTATGAATGAAACATGCACTGCACGAGAGTGTTCAGCTCTCCTGATAGTCATATCTCCTCATTTTGGACACGAATAAAACGTCAGGTCATGTCTCTTTTAATTTAAATCTAGATTTAAATCTAGAAACCTCTATGTAAAAACACCTGCTCGAGCTTGAATAAAGTGCCGGGGATGAATTTACATTTTATTAAAATTAATATTAAATAGAAAATGCAGCTAAGGTAGTTCTACACACAGCAATAAAAACAAAGGTGCTTGTTCTCTTTCGTTCTTGCTGTTTAATTGGGAAAAGTTTAAAGCGCGTCGAGGTGTCTTGTCTTTTTTATGTTATCTGACTAAAAACTATAAATACTTTGAACTATTATTGCAGTATTTATTTAAAAAACGTAGAGTACCTTAAAAATAATTAGCACTTATACTGATTTTCTCGTCCTCCGAATTATACTTATCAATCCTGTTTTTATAATCATTATCATTCAAAAAATGAATAAATTCAGAACAGGATTAGAATAGAATTCTATTTTAAATAAGACAGGAATATTTTTTTTCTACAACAATGTCACGAATCCAAGCCATGAACTTCCAGTCACTCACCTCTAGAGGTCACTCACCCACCACATGGACTTTCACACCACCCAGTCAGTCACTGATCACACCTAGGACTACATTTCCCATCATCCACTGCACCCACACAGCTGTTCACCATTAATCACGCACGCACCTGTAAACAATCTCACAATCACCATCACCCAATCACACGCACACACACGCACCATTTAAGCCAGGGACTTTCCCTCACACTCTGCCGAGTATTGTTAGCCTTGCTACTTACCAAGCGTTTCCCAATTATCCCGAGTTTGATTTCCTGTGTTTCGATTCCTGCCCGTGTTCCTGATTCTCTCTCTCTCTCTCTGCCTAGCCCTCTGGATTGTACGCCGATCGCCGACCCACGCTTGCCCTTGGATTATTCTTGTGTCTTGCCCATGCCATACCTGTTTGCTACTGACTGACCCTGCCTGTATTGACCATGTATTATAATAAAGCCTTGCGAATGGATCCGCCTGTCTCACGTCTCGTCAACCCCGTAACAAACAACAACAGTAGTGTTTACAACAGCAAAACCACCATACCCTGTAAACTCAATAACAACAACAACAACAATAATAATAATATAATTCCAGAGTAATTAAGAGGTGCAAAAAATGTCTTTAACATTTAAACTTCAAATGGTATTTTCTGTTTTGTTTCTTTTTCAAACCTGCGTCATGGCATTTGCTGCTGTATCAATACAGAAGCATCCATTTCGAAACACATATCAGCAAGCAGCACAGCCCTATTAAAAGCCGTGTTCCATGTGCCCCTTTTATACTTTGAGCACCTGCCCCTCCAAAGGTCTCTGCACGGCCCTGCACACACACACACACACACACAGACACACACACACACACACTCACACTCACACACACACACACAGACACACACACACACACACTCACACTCACACACACACACACAGACACACACACACACACACTCACACTCACACACACAGACACACACACACACACACACACTCACACACAGACACACACACACACACACACACACACACACACTCACTCACACACACACAGAGACACACACACACACACACTTAAGAGATCAAACTCAACATAAACCCGCTGATTCTGATTCCCAGAAAAGAAAAACAATCACAATCACTGTCTTCTCTTACCTTATTTTCACACACTCTCTCCTTCAGTGAAGCATCACATCCGGAGGGTTTTAAAAGACTCTCATTCACTTGTATCACTTGTCATCTTCACTAATTAACCCCAACACAATAATTAACCCATTAATTGATCCACTAGTGGGTTTAATCTCCCTGCAGCAGCTGAAATAGAGATGAAGCGTTGTAAAACGAGCTCTGAAGTAATGAAGCAGATGACTGAACCTGTTCAACATCACGTCTGTTTATGAATCACATCAACAAGAGCAAACAGAGATCGTTGTGCTGGTTTAGTCTCGTATCATCCTCGTGTGTGTCTCTGAATGTGTTTGTGTTCATTTACTGTGAAGTGAGTAACTCTTACCAACAAGACGTTTATTCAAGTGTGCTGTTAGTATACTTCTTTTAAACTAAAAAATAGGAAAGTATACTTTTAGTCAACTTTTATGTACTTCTCAGAAATATACTTAAAATGACATTTACTGTAAGTATACTTGACTTATACTTAGAACAAGTCTAAATATATCATTGTTATACGGTAGGGGGCGCTAGAACACATCTACTGTACAGAATTACCACAAAACACAAGTGAAGAAGAAACCGAAACAACAGATGCTTCACATGTAATCAAACACATCATCAGACATAAAACAGCATCATAACTGTAACGTTATGAATATAATATCACCAATGAAGAGATAACAATGACTGTCAAGCTTTGAGGTGTTGATCGACTCACGTTTTGATTATCATTCTGAATCATATTCATATCAGCTTTTTGTTCAAAATGTTGTTTATTTCTTTATTTATGAAACTTAACCACATTCAAGTGTTTATAAAGTAATGCATGAAACTAAAATAAATGTGTTTGTTTTCTGTTCTTTATTTTGATGTTTTGTATGTTCAGATATTCATAACAAAATATATACAAATTAATACCTAAATATGGACATAGTAGTATACTTAAAGTATGATGTGAAGTTCACTTAAAGAGTATACTTGCAGTATAAAACTACTAAACTAGTAGACTATACTATAAAGTGTACTAAAAATGCTATACAAGTATTAATTAGTAAACTATCAGTAAGTTCACTGTTAGTATAGTTACAGTACAAGATAAAAACATTGATGTAAACTAGTTGTGTACTCAAAGTTTACTACTGTTATACTTAAAGTGTACTTTTATATACTAGAAAGTGAGTCTCAAGGAGTATTGAAATAGTACACTACTACAAGTACACTGATATTTGTATACTTACTACATAGAGTATACTTAAACATATACTTGAACTTTACTTAAGTATACTTAATCAAATAAACTTGAAGTATACTAGTTTTTTTACTACTATAAACACAATCTCAAAACTACACACCCAATTGTGCAAACTTCCAGGGAAATATCATATAATTTAGTCAAAAACACCTTCTCTTTTGTCAGACTCAATCTTTGGCCTCAGATGAGACACAAGCCTGTCAAATACACAGAATACTTCACTGTCTAGACAACACTATGAGATCAATTCAAAACACTGTTACAAAAACCTGCTTCTGGTGAAACAAATACATTCTGCAAGTCAGTGTCTGTTACAGTCTGCAGCATAAACAGAGCGCTGCAGATAGAGTAATATTTACTCGCACTCCTTACTCTCACTCCTTACTCCTTACTCTCACTCCTTACTCGCACTCCTTACTCTCACTCCTTACTCTCACTCCTTACTCGCACTCCTTACTCCTTACTCTTACTCCTTACTCTCACTCCTTACTCTCACTCCTTACTCGCACTCCTTACTCCTTACTCTCACTCCTTACTCTCACTCCTTACTCTCACTCCTTACTCGCACTCCTTACTCTCACTCCTTACTCTCACTCCTTACTCGCACTCCTTACTCCTTACTCTCACTCCTTACTCTCACTCCTTACTCTCACTCCTTACTCGCACTCCTTACTCTCACTCCTTACTCTCACTCCTTACTCGCACTCCTTACTCTCACTCCTTACTCTCACTCCTTACTCTCACTCCTTACTCGCACTCCTTACTCTCACTCCTTACTCGCACTCCTTACTCTCACTCCTTACTCTCACTCCTTACTCGCACTCCTTACTCTCACTCCTTACTCCTTACTCTCACTCCTTACTCTCACTCCTTACTCGCACTCCTTACTCTCACTCCTTACTCGCACTCCTTACTCTCACTCCTTACTCTCACTCCTTACTCGCACTCCTTACTCTCACTCCTTACTCCTTACTCTCACTCCTTACTCGCACTCCTTACTCGCACTCCTTACTCTCACTCCTTACTCTCACTCCTTACTCGCACTCCTTACTCTCACTCCTTACTCTCACTCCTTACTCGCACTCCTTACTCGCACTCCTTACTCTCACTCCTTACTCTCACTCCTTACTCGCACTCCTTACTCTCACTCCTTACTCTCACTCCTTACTCGCACTCCTTACTCGCACTCCTTACTCTCACTCCTTACTCGCACTCCTTACTCTCACTCCTTACTCTCACTCCTTACTCGCACTCCTTACTCTCACTCCTTACTCGCACTCCTTACTCTCACTCCTTACTCTCACTCCTTACTCGCACTCCTTACTCTCACTCCTTACTCTCACTCCTTACTCGCACTCCTTACTCTCACTCCTTACTCGCACTCCTTACTCTCACTCCTTACTCTCACTCCTTACTCCTTACTCGCACTCCTTACTCTCACTCCTTACTCCTTACTCGCACTCCTTACTCTCACTCCTTACTCTCACTCCTTACTCGCACTCCTTACTCGCACTCCTTACTCTCACTCCTTACTCACACTCCTTACTCTCACTCCTTACTCGCACTCCTTACTCTCACTCCTTACTCTCACTCCTTACTCGCACTCCTTACTCTCACTCCTTACTCGTTACTCTCACTCCTTACTCGTTACTCTCACTCGTTACTCGCACTCCTTACTCTCACTCCTTACTCTCACTCCTTACTCGCACTCCTTACTCTCACTCCTTACTCTCACTCCTTAC
>CM041807.1:41032878-41050378 GCA_023376895.1 Aspiorhynchus laticeps
CTCATAAAACAGCGTAAAAACGACTCTTCTAAATTATCTACTCACTCTGATCAAACGACTTAATCACTCAAATACTGTTTGTCTCTACACTAAATAGTATCTGTACTATGGTCACTCATTCAAACACACCATGCACATACTCTAAGACACTTCTTTTCTATTTCTCAACATTACAATGAATAATTTCATGAGAAAATTAATATTATACATGTAATAGTGTGTCAAAATAATGTAATATTGTCTTTATATAATAAAGGAATAGTAAAGCACTCACGATTATTCAGTTAAAAGCAGTTATTAGTAGCACTCAATTAATAGTATCTGTGCAATAATGTCCGTATCTGGAATTAAATTTCAACAAGCAACCCAGCAGTGAACTAAACTCTGTGAAAGAATGTTATGATAATAACCCTTGGAGAAACAGTGTTTATTTATGGCGTAGTTCTGCTTGTTTACCAGCTAACTAGCAGTATAATTCTAGGCTGCAGCAGAGTAATTCAGAGACATTATATCAAGTCTTTCTATTCGTCTGAGTGCGAGGTTTATAGGGGTCTGTTCTGGAGTCATCTAATGTTTAGTACTGTAAGGTCATTTGTGAGTTGATCCACCATTGTGTGTTGGGTGCTGGTTTCAAATAAGAAAGAACTGCTTAAATACATGTGTCCATTCTTCTAACTGTCCAAAACTACATGGTGTTTGGAAGTGTTCCCGGGTTGTTGACCAATAATACAGCACTAACAATCACTTTATTACGCCACTTAAAGAGATGTCTTTAATCTAATTAAACTGTGTTATGTATCTTACAACTCTCTGTCACTTCATTAGGAATACAACGTGGTGAGTTTTTTGAATAGGGCGCTGACGTCATCCATAGAGCTCAAGAACTGAACAAGCCTTTGACTGTCTATGCTCCTAACACCCGGTACCACGCTACTTAGCCTTCTGCAGCGTAGACTGCTGTGCACCTGTTAGTTCTTCCAACAACACGACTGTCGGCTCTGGCTCCTCTTTCAGTGAAAGGACACAGATGCAAACACCGGGAAAACACCGTAAAGGAGCCGTCTCTAAATCCTCCTCCTCACATGTAATAGGCGCTTGTAGGTAACCATCATGTTATTACTCTGACCCAAATGTGTGTGTATCTACAGCACTATAAACCTCGCAGGGCACTGGACATTGACACACCTTCATTTACAGCTGAACTTACCACTGACATGACTCATCAACACACGTTAATTTTATCACCACTTTAACTACACATGTAAAACATTAAATTTTTTAGTCGTATTTATCACTTTCAAACATAATCACATCCACACACTTTTACACACAACATTCTCTCTCTCATACAAACACACACACCTCTCTCTCTCACTTAAACACATTATTTTCACACACACAAACACATCTATCACTCAATAATTACTCTACACATACATCACTCACACACACACTATTTCTCAAAAAACTATTTCTTTCAAATCTACTACAAACTACACACACACACACACATCATCATTCACTCAATAAACACTCTCTTCTCTGACACACACACTTTACACACTACATTCATTCATCACTCAAACATCCTTCTACACACTCTCACACACAACACACACTCACTCATCTCAAACATCTCTCTCATCATCACACACACACACACACACACTCTTCTCACTCAAAACATTCTCTCTCACTCAAACACTCTCTCTTACAACTACACTCTCTCATTCTCTCAGATTCACACACACACACACACACATTTACTAACTCAAACACTTACATCTCTCTACTTCTACACACACACACACACACTCACTCACTCACTCAAGACACATTTTCTGGTTTTTCACACACAACATCCTACACAACACATCTTCCACTCAAAACAAACTCTCTCCACACACACACACACATTTCACACTTTCTACTCACACACTCACACACTCACTCTCACACACACACACACACACACATCACTCACTCAAACACACTCTCTCTCTTCACACACACCACACACACACACACACACTCTCTCACTCAAACACACTCTCTCTCTCACTCACACTCTCTCACACACACACACACACCTCTCTCACTCAAACACATCTCTCTCTCACACACACACACACACCACTCACTCACAACTCACTCACTCTCACACACACACACACACACACACACTCAAACACACTCTCTCTCTCTCACACACACACACACACACTCACTCACTCACTCAAACACACTCTCTCTCTCTCACACACACACACACACACACACACACACACACACTCACTCACTCAAACACACTCTCTCTCTCTCTCTCACACACACTCTCTCTCTCTCTCTCACACACACACTCACACACACTCTCACTCACACACACACACTCTCTCTCTCACACACACACACACACAAATATCAGAACTTCCCAAAAACTATTTTGACCACTGAATTATTTTCCCGGTCGGTCAGGAGTTGTGATGATTGTATTCTGCTGCAGTTATTCACCGTCTTCCTTCTTGCGTCGACAGTCCTGGTGGAATCGCATGTCCAACCGCTTCCGCAAACTCAAGCTGACGCACACGCTGAGACACGGGCTCTCCACCAATCGGCTCGCTCCGTTCCCCGACGAGGTTCCTCTGGACGCCACCATGAGAGCGGAGGAGTCGAGCGCAGCTGCAGCTCCGAGCGCAGACGTCTGCACCGCGTGGAGCAGCAAGAGTAAAGACTGCGGTGCGTGGATCTGCTCCAATTCATCCTTAAAGGGGTCATCAGATGCCCATTTTCCACAAGATTCTTTAGGGTCTTAATGAAAAGTCTATAACGTACTTTGGTTAAAATTTCTCAATGGTAGTGTAAAACACCCTTTTTACCTTGTCAAAAACAGCTCTGTTCAGAGCGAGCCGTTTCGGTGCATGTCCCTTTAAATGCTAATGAGCTCTGCTGACCCCGCCCCTCTCTGACGAGCTGTTCTTTGAGAAATGGTAAAGTTTAGCCTCATTGGTCATTGAACTTGCTTTCTAGCACATTATTAGAAAATGCGATTTGCAACGATTCATTAAAAATAAAAACCTTACGACTCAACTTCAATTAAACTGTAGTTGAAGCATGGAATCATTGAATGATTCGCGCAAACCTAGACGCGTTTAGGAAGATCGAGGGCGAATTCCCTTCAGAAACGAACGTAATCCTCTGTGTCTTCAGCGGCTCAGATGTCAGGAGTAATTGACGACTGCTATGTTCATTATTGCATCCAACAACACAACACCTCAATCGCTTAGAAGACGTCTACATCAGCATCGAAACAATGGCTGGGTAAAAAATATCGATATCTCTATATTAATCGATTCTCATTTTTACGGAACGATATCAATTCTTAAATCCCAAGAATCGATTAGTCGAGGCTGTTTTCAGTTAATGGACAGAACGTTGACGGGCTTCCCATCCAATATATCACAATAAGCTTTATGCTTTGATACGTTTAATATTAAACAAAGTCTCATATTTCATATTCTGTGCATTGTATTGCAGTATTCAAACAATAAATGCCGTTTGGCGCTGTTTAATGATCGCTGTAGCGCACGTGACCTGATCATCTCCGCATTAATACCAGTTCAGCACAAAATAAACATGACTAAACAAACGAAGGTAAGTTAAAATAAAGAGTACAACTTTACAGTCTCGTGTAATCTCTCAATCGGTGTTTCAGCCGCGCAAAGACGTCAATATAAAGGCTTGTAAACAATGTCACTTAACATCACATTTACCTCAGAAAAACATATTTGGTGACCATAAACTCATTAGATAGAATATGAATTGTAGAGAGGGGCATTTTGCTAAATATATGCACCATATAACATATTCATTATAAATTTTACTGTTCTTCAATGTTTAATTTGTTTGAATAAATCCAAGTTTTTATGACCATTGTTTATATTTCAAAAAAACGAATTGAAGTAGAAATATTATGTAATTGTAACTTTATTATTTTAAGTGTAATTTTAACAAATCAGTCAATTTTAACCTTCAATATTATTGTAATGTAGTACCGACTGACTCTCATGCATGTTTTACAGCATTAGTTGAGAGATTATTTTTCCTTGAGAAAATTTGGCATGTACTGTACCTGATATATATCCAAAATAATCGATATCGAATTGGTAATCGAATCGTATCGCAAGCTTGTGAATGAGAATCGAATCGTGAAATTTGTCAATACCCAGCCCTACTGTTTACAGCTCGCTCAGGGGGGCGGAGCTATGATTAAACACCAGTGTCAATCAACAATCGTGGGCGGGGCCTGTGCTGAACTACATCACACAGCCAAGAATCTCAGAACAGCCTGATCTGAGAAAGTGGTCATGATTTATTGGGATTTTGAAAAAAGCACTGGGTGGATTTTTATCATTATAGGATGGATGTGTACACACACTGCCAACACATTTCAGTTCAAACAAGTAGAAGTGAATTTTGCATCCGATGACCACTTTAATATACATTCCTTGTGTGTTTGCTTAGTGCAGAATTTAAAATGAAAACCTTTACATGCAGTAAAGCCATGATGCTGTTTTATTGTAGGTTTAAACGGAACAAGAAGTGGGAAAGATGACTTCATCATCACGACAATGGTACGTTTGTATAATTTCTGCTTTTGTCAAAGTCTTGAAATGAGTGATTTCCTGAATCGTTATTGGTCAGCTGAGGAACGGCGCGCCGCTGGCTTGTCTGCCCATTGAGAAGCTGAAGGCCGTCATCCCGCCGTTCCTTCCGCCGTCGAACTTTGAGCCGTGGAACTCGGAGCGCTGTGGAGCGGCGAAGGAGAGCCGGAGCGGAAACATGCCGCAGAGACACGGCAGGAGCAGCTGCGCCAACTCCGATATAGTGAGACTTCTATTTATACACTTATAGTGTTCTTATAATTAGAGTCATGTTTTCTGTAGATGATCACTGCTCTGTGTGTGTTTGTTGTTAGACGTCCATTAGTCGAGTGGTCAGCAGGTCCATCAAGTTTCCCAGCATCACTAAAGGCCCCTCCCCCTCCAACTCAGGCAGTTATAACTCCGCCCACTCCTCAGGTGGATCCAATGGTGTGGGAGGAGTCAACCGCCATGCCTCCGACTCCCACAACCGCTCAGGTGACTCCGCCCACTCGCTGACATCTGAAAAAACCTGACCTGATTAAATCACATGATCGTGTTTGGAACTGAATTGATCGGAATAATGACAGCTGAAGTTGAATTTCTTTCATAATTGAGCAATTTTGCAACGATGTCGGTTTCCTGTACTGACTATTGACTATACTGTATAAAGCACTATAGAAGCACGTGTGTTGTTGTGTGTAGGTGGCAGCGGTGCAGACAGTGTTCTGTCTCAGATCGTGGCTCAGAGGAAGAGAGCAGCCGGTCTGTTGGACAGCAGGACGCCGGCCGCTGCCGAGGTGCCCAGTCCTGTACCGACACCACTGCCCTCCGCGCCGGACACCAGCCTGACTGACCACAGCGACAGCCACTCCAGACGGGTGTGTATCAGGAGCCTGTGTGTGTGTGTGTGTGTGTGTGTGTGAGAGACATTCTGAACCTCACTATGTGTGTGTGTGTGTGTTTCAGAAGCTGGAGTTAAAGAAGCGTCCTCAGTCTGGAAACTCGTCGACGTCCAAGAGCACGTCACCCACCCTCACGCCCTCTCCATCACCCACACCCAAACCACCCGGCGCTGACTCACTCTCATCCGCATCCACACAGCCCAGATCCAAGAGCAGCGGCGGCTCCAGCAGCGGCACCATCACGGACGAGGGTCAGACACACACACGTGCATACACACTCATGTACACACACACACACGTGCATGCACACTCATGTATACACACACACATGCATACACACTCATGTACACGTACATACACACTCATGTACACACACACGTGCATACACACTCATGTGCACACAACACACACACGTGCATACACACTCATGTGCACACACACACACACGTGCATACACACTCATGTACACACACACACACACGTACACACACACTCACACATGTGCATACACACTCATGTACACACACACACACACGTGCATACACACTCATGTACACACACACACACGTGCATACACACTCATGTACACACACACACAGTGCATACACACTCATGTACACACACACACTACACGTGCATACACACTCATGTACACACACACGTGCATACACACTCATGTACAAACACACACACGTGCATACACACTCATGTACACACACACACACATGCATACACACTCATGTACACACACACACGTGCATACACACTCATGTACACACGTGCATACACACTCATGTACACACCCACACACACACGTGCATACACACTCATGTACACACACACACACACACACGTGCATACACACTCATGTACACACACACACACACACACAAACACACGTGCATACACACTCATGTACACACACACACACACACACACGTGCATACACACTCATGTACACACACACACACGTGCATACACACTCATGTACACACACACACACTGTGCATACACACTCATGTACACACACACACGTGCATACACACTCATGTACACACACACACACACACACACGTGCATACACACTCATGTACACCCACACACACACACACACAGTGCATACACGACTTCTTTATTGTAACACACACACACACACGTGCATACACACTGGCATGTACAGCCCTACACACACAGCACAGTTGCATTAAACAGGCTCATTGTACACACACAATCCAAAACACGTTGCATGACATTCACGTCATTGTACACACACACACGGTATTCACACACAGCTACTACACACAGTGCTATTACACACTCATGTATCACACACACGTTCTTACAACACACTCGTGTACACACAACACACACACGGTGCATACACACTCATGATATTTCTACACATCACACAACACGTGCATTACACACTCATGTACTACACACACACACACGTGCATTACACACTCATGTTACACCACACACTCACACACAGTCACCTGTGCATTACACACTCATTTGTTTTACACACAACACACAGCATCGTGCATACACACTTCATGTACACACACACACACACATCTTAGACACAGGTACACACGTTCTACATGCACAGTCACTTTACACACATCGCAGGCCGTGGGCATACACTCATGTACAAACACATAACAACACGTGCATACACACTTCATGTCAACGACACACACGTGCATACATCCACTCATGTACACAAACACAAAACAACTAACATGGCATACACACTACATGTACACACACAACACGTTGCATACACACTCATGTTATCAACCACACACACGTGCATACACACTCATGTACATCTTACACTACATTCACGTGCATACTGGACACTCATGACACCACACACACGTGACATACACACTCATTGTACAAACACACACACGTGCATACACACTCATGTACAACACACTACAAGTGCATTAGCACACTCATGTTTTACAGCACACACACATTTGGCATACACACTCATGTACATCTACTTTTTTACACACACATGCATACACACTCATGTACACAAACAATACATACGTGCATACACACTCATGTTACAACAACAACACAATGCATAAACACACTTCATGTACCAACACACACACACACACGTGCATACACAGTTCTTAATTGTTTTTACACACACACACACTGCATACACACTCATGTAATTTCATCCAACACAAAACCTACAGTATGCTATACTTTATCACTTCATGTACACACACACACAGTGCATACACACTCATGTACACACACAGCCACAAACACCACCCTTTTTTATTGCCAATTTTTACCCCTTCATGTACACACACACACTGTGTCATATGCATTAACACACTCATGGTACTACACACACACATGCACACCGTTGCATACACACTCATTGTATACGATAAATACACAAGTTTGATAGCGTTATTTCTCAGTGTACCTCACATCACACGCCTCATCCTTTTCTAATGTAATCACAAGGCAATCACAACCCATCCGATTGCTGATGAACATCTCGGATGTTTTATCAGTGACATGAGGCGTTTCACACACACGGGCCTAAAAGCTGGAATTAACACAGACGGGCCCGCAGCAATACCGAGCCATATCTAGCAACGTGACAAATGCTGACAGGAAAACTACAGGCGCATCTGAACTGAATAATATGTACATGAACATCTTCACAACAGTGGCAGTACAACTATTTTACAAAGACACTGCATAACTTCCAGTCTCGTTTACACATGCCACACACTCACCGTGCGGGTATCCATGCTGTGAGTGTCACACACACTGTTACAATCACATGCGATACAACTCACTGTACACATCACACAGCATTGCAATATCACGTTACATCACTGTTACACATCACAACACTGTTGCAATCACACAGCGTTCAATGTACATCACTACACATCACTGTTACAATACATCACGTTACAATCACTTTACAACACACACACGTTACAATCACAACACTTTACAAACACACAGACGTTACAATCACATCAGTTACAAACACACAACACTAGCATTACAATCACTCAGTTACAACACTTACAATCACAACATGTTACAATCACATCATGTTACAATCACATCACTTACAATCACTGCATACAATCACATACATGTACAACACATCACTTACAACACTGTTAGCAATACAACACTATTACAATCACACAGCATTACAATCACTGTACAATACACAGTCATGTACAACACATCAGCTACAATCTGCTACAATCACTCATGTTACAACACACAGCTACAACACGTTCAATACAACACTGATTACAATCACATCAGCTACAATCATGTACAATACATCACATTACAATCACATCACTACAATCACTGTTGCAATCACAACACTCATTACAACACATCAGCATACAATCATGTACAATCACATCAGCATTACAATCACCACGTTACAATGTTGTGTACAATCACAACACGTTACAATACAACACTGTTACAATCACATCACGTTACAATCACATGCATACAATCATGTTACAATCACACAGCATTACAATCACTCGCATTACAATCATGTTACATCACAACACTGTTACAACACAGTCGCGTTACAATCACATCATGTTACAACACACAATCACATCACATTACAATCACATCAGCTACAATGTGCATACAATCACTCATGTTACAACACATCACGTTGCAATCACATCAGCTGTTACAATCACTCACAATCACACACGCGTTACATTACAATCACTCATGTTACAATCACACAGCATCACAACACGTGCTACAATCACTGCATGTACAATCACTGTTACAATCACATCACGTTCAATACAACACTTGTACACACACACTACAACACTGTTACAACACACACGTCAACGCGTCAGCGATACACATCACTGCTACACACACATCAGCGTTACAATCACGTGCAATACACATCACTGTAAATCACATCAGCATTACATCACATCAGCTACAACACGTTACAACACATCACGTACAACACAACACTGTTACATCACATCACTACAGCGCTGTTCACACTGTTAATCACAACACTGTTACAATCACACACGTTACAATCACTGCATACAATCACATCAGCATTACAATCACTGTTACAATCACAACACTGTTACAATCACATCAGCGTTACAATCACATCAGCGTTACAATCACATCAGCGTTACAATCACTGCTACAATCACATCAGCATTACAATCACATCAGCGTTACAATCACTGCTACAATCACATCAGCGTTACAATCACATCAGCGTTACAATCACATCAGCGTTACAATCACTGCTACAATCACATCAGCGTTACAATCACTGCTACAATCACATCAGCGTTACAATCACATCAGCGTTACAATCACTGTTACAATCACATCAGCATTACAATCACATCAGCGTTACAATCACTGCTACAATCACATCAGCATTACAATCACATCAGCGTTACAATCACTGTTACAATCACAACACTGTTACAATCACATCAGCGTTACAATCACTGCTACAATCACATCAGCATTACAATCACATCAGCGTTACAATCACTGTTACAATCACAACACTGTTACAATCACAACACTGTTACAATCACATCAGCGTTACAATCACATCAGCGTTACAATCACTGTTACAATCACATCAGCATTACAATCACATCAGCATTACAATCACTGTTACAATCACAACACTGTTACAATCACATCAGCGTTACAATCACATCAGCGTTACAATCACTGCTACAATCACATCAGCATTACAATCACATCAGCGTTACAATCACTGCTACAATCACATCAGCGTTACAATCACATCAGCGTTACAATCACATCAGCGTTACAATCACTGCTACAATCACATCAGCGTTACAATCACATGTTACAATCACATCACTGTTACAATCACATCAGCATTACAATCACTGCTACAATCACATCAGCATTACAATCACTGTTACAATCACATCACTGTTACAATCACAACACTGTTACAATCACATCAGCATTACAATCACTGTTACAATCACAACACTGTTACAATCACATCAGCGTTACAATCACTGCTACAATCACATCAGCGTTACAATCACTGTTACAATCACATCACTGTTACAATCACATCAGCATTACAATCACATCAGCATTACAATCACCGTTACAATCACATCACTGTTACAATCACAACACTGTTACAATCACATCACCGTTACAATCACATCACCGTTACAATCACATCACCGTTACAATCACAACACCGTTACAATCACATCACCGTTACAATCACATCACCGTTACAATCACTGTTACAATCACTGTTACAATCACATCACTGTTACAATCACAACACTGTTACAATCACATCACCGTTACAATCACAACACTGTTACAATCACAACACTGTTACAATCACAACACCGTTACAATCACAACACTGTTACAATCACATCAGCATTACAATCACAACTTAAATATAAATATGCATGTGTGTATTTATATATACATAATAAACATACACAGTACACTCACATATGTGTTAAAAACGTTTCATTTTGTATGTGATTAATGGTTTGACAGCACTGCTTCATCTGTTGTCTTGATGAACTGTGTTCAGCTCCGTCAGGCTGGAGTGGTCATCAGCTGCAGTCGTCCAGCAGACGGTAACGAGGCTGAAGTGTGTGTTTGAGGAGCTTCAGGTGTAACGGCCTCGGCGTGCATCAGGGGGCGCCGCAGCATCACGGGGCTCTGTGAGAAGAGCCAGGGCACTTCAGGACACCAGTCATCTGAGATTTGGGTCATGAACGACTGAACCGTCTGTATATCAGCTTCTTACATGAGTGTACATCAATCTACTGGAGCAGAATGAAGTTTTATACAGTGTTTGTGTCTCTGAACATATGAACTGTTGCAGACTGATGAAGAAGCAAGAGGATATTTATCTGCTTGTTTAAATACTGTCATTGTATAGGACTGCCATTTATTATTATTATTCTGTTTTATTTTTATTTATATGTTTTTAAGCACATCATTAATTGGTTTTAGTTGCAGAGTCACTGTTGTGAAACCGATTCATCATCTTACAGTGAAATTAATGTTTCTGGTACATTAACCTGTTAACTGTCACGGGCTCACTTGCATTACATGTTTTAAACAGTAATATCTTAATCTGAACCTAAAGCAATCTTGACAAACTATATCTCGTTTGAAAGATTAAAGACTCTAGTTTTCATATTTGGTGACTGATTTTTTTTATATTTTACAGATCAACTGTAATTTATTAATTTGTAAGAAGAGTACTCATCAGAGTCAGAGAGCGATTTACTTTGAAATAGTGATACATATATAAAATCATGTAAAATCTGCATTCATGTTCATGTCAAGTGTTCAAAAGATAACATTAATTCTATTTTTTGAGAAAAAAAGGTCTAAAAGTGTTTCGAATATAAAGAAAAAACAATAGGTTCTCAATTTTTGATGCAGCGTGATCTATAACGTACGTCCAGGGTTCTCGTCACATGTCTTTTATGTGTTTTTTGAGGTTGAATTGAAATCAAATACTGCCATACTACCCTTAATACTTCTGAATGTGACGTCTACGTCATAAATATTGAGAAAAGTATGTAAAAGCATGTTTCAGATCACTCAAAGCGTATATGGAAGTGGAGACGCCCTTATATGGTCACTAATGGGGTTTGATGGTCATCTAGTGGAGAAGCTCTTATATGGTCACTAATGGGGTTTGATGGTCATCTAGTGGAGACGCTCTTATATGGTCACTAATGGGGTTTGATGGTCATCTAGTGGAGAACCAATGGGGTTTGATGGTCATCTAGTGGAGACGCTCTTATATGGTCACTAATGGGGTTTGATGGTCATCTAGTGGAGACGCCCTTATATGGTCACTAATGGGGTTTGATGGTCATCTAGTGGAGACGCCCTTATATGGTCACTAATGGGGTTTGATGGTCATCTAGTGGAGACGCCCTTATATGGTCTCTAATGGGGTTTGATGGTCATCTAGTGGAGACGCCCTTATATGGTCACTAATGGGGTTTGATGGTCATCTAGTGGAGACGCTCTTATATGGTCACTAATGGGGTTTGATGGTCATCTAGTGGAGACGCTCTTATATGGTCACTAATGGGGTTTGATGGTCATCTAGTGGAGACGCTCTTATATGGTCACTAATGGGGTTTGATGGTCATCTAGTGGAGAACCAATGGGGTTTGATGGTCATCTAGTGGAGACGCTCTTATATGGTCACTAATGGGGTTTGATGATCATCTAGTGGAGACGCCTTATATGGTCACTAATGGGGTTTGATGGTCATCTAGTGGAGACGCCCTTATATGGTCACTAATGGGGTTTGATGGTCATCTAGTGGAGACGCCCTTATATGGTCACTAATGGGGTTTGATGGTCATCTAGTGGAGACGCCCTTATATGGTCACTAATGGGGTTTGATGGTCATCTAGTGGAGACGCCCTTATATGGTCACTAATGGGGTTTGATGGTCATCTAGTGGAGACGCTCTTATATGGTCACTAAAGGGGTTTGATGGTCATCTAGTGGAGACGCTCTTATATGGTCACTAATGGGGTTTGATGGTCATCTAGTGGAGAACCAATGGGGTTTGATGGTCATCTAGTGGAGACGCTCTTATATGGTCACTAATGGGGTTTGATGGTCATCTAGTGGAGACGCTCTTATATGGTCACTAATGGGGTTTGATGGTCATCTAGTGGAGACGCTCTTATATGGTCACTAATGGGGTTTGATGGTCATCTAGTGGAGACGCTCTTATATGGTCACTAATGGGGTTTGATGGTCATCTAGTGGAGACGCTCTTATATGGTCACTAATGGGGTTTGATGGTCATCTAGTGGAGACGCCTTATATGGTCACTAATGGGGTTTGATGGTCAACTAGTGGAGAAGCTTGGTACTGCACACAAACACAATCTCACTGAAAGCTCATTTTTTGAGATATCAACCTCAAATTTAGAACACAACTTCTTCAGATTTTTGTTATTTTCTAGCAGTTTTAGAGTAAAACATGTTTTGTAAAATATGTATTAATTTTTACATTTTATATTTTCATAAACTTAAACTTCCATAACTTTTTTATAATATACTTTTTATAACTTTTTTCACCTCTACATTAATCTGCCGAGTGTCTTCTTTAAAAAGAGACCAACCTGAAGTCTCTGCTGAAAAGTATTGAAAATTTATAACAATTTAAGTTGGAAATGTCATTTTCAGGCCTAAACTCAAAAAGTGGAATCAACAGTTAACAGGTTAATGAATCAAACCACATTTAATTAATTCAAGATCGTGTGTTGTTCCTTCTTTATATGTTGTAGCGGACGCTGATGAGTGTGTTTCTGTGAGAAACCTCATGTGTGATCACAGTCTGTATGTGAAGAGATGATAGAGAGATACTGAAAATGTCCCATAAACTCAAGTTTTAGTTTAAGCTTCTTTTTTAACATGACAGATATTTTTACATTTGTACTGCATACAAAAATCAGTGTAATGACAAAGAAATAAAATATTAATTTTCTGTTCTGATTCCGAACTGGAACTTCGATCCCTTTTTTAGAGCATGTGTTTGAATTTTTACCACTTATTGCCGTTGATGTTTTTTTCAAAGCCATTTGATTGTGATAGTTTGAATGAAGGACAATTAGTGAACAGCTTTCGGCAGCGGATAAGTGGAATCAAGTGACTCGGTTCAAGACTCGACTTCGTATTCACTCAGATCTGCCAGCGACTCACTGACCTCACAATACGACAGCAGAGTTACTTCCGGAACCCGCTGAACGTTTGCAAACATCTGATTATTCAAATCTCCCTGACTTCATGCTGTGCTTCACTGAGAGTTCTTTGTGTTCACAGACTCAGGATCATCTGATTCATTTCTGCCAAAATGCGTACAAAAATAAATACGAGTTCAAGTGAGTCGACTGGAACACCAACTGCATCGTTAGTTATGAATGGGCTTCACCGAATGAGTTATATTTGCTTGATCTCATCATTAGAAGGATGACAGTCGAGAATCGATGTTTATAATATGTTAAACATGTCGTTCAGAATGCTGCGGTAATACTCATCAATGTCCTGAGACTTTTATTTGCTCATCCTCTGAATTAAAGATGTTCATTCATTAATCTAATGAGGTCAAGCACATGCAATTTTATTTCCTACCCTGCGTCCCAATATGCATACTATCCACCCTATCTGCCAACTAAAATTAGTATTGAAAATTACTACTATCACAACAGAATTTATGATGGATGAGTATGCACATTGGGACGCAGGCTTTCAGTCCTCTCTGTCAGAGGGTCAGAGGTCATGTTTAGGGTCAGTAACGTATGTTTCTGATGGGCAGTGAAAGCTATCAGATGTACAGTATGTGGTGTGAAGGGTTGCGTGCAGAGACTTGAGTAAGTGTGTCACTACAGTGAGGGATTGTGGGAAGATTAATTTATTCCACTCTGATCCCATAGAGACTGATGGGATTTATCCTCAAACAGATGCAATTCTACACACACACACTTACATGAGACATGGACACAGCTTCACCTCATACAGGGCAGCTTTCAGGCACATTTCAGGCATATAGACAGATCACAGACAGGTCTCAACTCATACACACTCGGTCGGACACACACACTCATGCACACACGCATGGACAGACACACTCACTCATACACACTCTCTCACACACACACTCATGCACACACACATAGACAGACACACACACTCACTCATACACACTCTCACACACACACTCTCATGCACACACACATAGACAGACACACACTCACTCATACACACTCTCACACACACTCTCATGCACACACACATGGACAGACACACACACTCACTCATACACACTCTCTCACACACACACTGATGCACACACACATAGACAGACACACACACTCACTCATACACACACACATAGACAGACACACACACTCACTCATACACACTCTCACACACACATATAGACAGACACACACACACACTCGCACACGCACACGCTCACACACACACACACACTCACTCACACACACACACACTCACTCTCACACACACACACACACACACTCACTCACACACACTCGCACACGCACACACTCACTCTCTCACACACACACACACACACTCTCACACACACACACTCACTCTCTCACACACACACACACACACTCACACACACATGATTTAGATGGTGCAGGAGTAATTTTAGGCATATTTTCAAATGTTTGGCATTTACAATACGCGTACAGTGACGCACATGCTGCCAATTTTTTTTAAAGTCCAATTAATGTTGGATTGACAATATTCATATCTGGAAAAACACGCAGATAACAGTAAAAAGTTAGAAAGAAGTTTAATTAGTTAAAACCGTGATTTACCACATTCAGTCCTTTATTATCGTATCTGTGCGCCGAAGATTTCTGTTCAGTTTGGTTCTGTCCTTCACGACACTGTAGAATTATTTCTGCTTTAAATCACGAAATATAATTCAGTCTGATGTTCTTCCTGAAATACGACGTTTAAATGTTTATCTTTTATTCTGTTAAAATCCATCTGTCCATGAAACACATCATATGAGCTTCTGAAGAGAGAGAGTGTGTGTGTGTGTGTGAGAGAGAGAGAGAGAGAGAGAGAGAGAGAGTCCCTCCCCTCAGAGTGTGTGTTTGTGTGTGTGTGTGTGTGTGTGTGTGAGAGAGAGAGAGAGTCCCTCCCCTCAGAGTGTGTGTGTGCGTGTGTTTGTGTGTGTGTGTGTGTGTGTGTGTGAGAGAGAGAGAGAGAGAGTCCCTCCCCTCAGAGTGTGTGTGTGCGTGTGTGTGGCGTGTGTTTGTGTGTGTGTGTGTGTGCTCCCTGTGTGTGTGTGTGTGTGTGTTGTGTGAGAGAGAGAGAGGAGAGAGAGAGAGAGAGAGTGCCCCCCAGGTGTGTGTGTGTGTGTGTGAGAGAGAGAGAGAGGGAGAGAGTCCCTCCCCTCAGAGTGTGTGTGTGCGTGTGTGTGTGTGTGTGTGAGAGAGAGAGAGAGAGTGAGTGTGTGTGTGTGTGTGTGTGAGAGAGAGAGAGAGGGAGAGAGTCCCTCCCCTCAGAGTGTGTGTGTGTGTGCGTGTGTTTGTGTGTGTGTGTGTGTAGAGAGAGAGAGAGAGTCCCTCCCCTCAGAGTGTGTGTGTGTGTGTAGTGTAGAGAGAGAGAGAGCCCCAGAGTGAGTGTGTGTGTGTGTGTGTGTGTGAGAGAGAGGAGAGGGAGAGAGTCCCTCCCCTCAGAGTGTGTGTGTGTGTGCGTGTGTTTGTGTGTGTGTGTGTGAGAGAGAGAGAGAGTCCCTCCCCTCAGAGTGTGTGTGTGTGTGAGAGAGAGAGAGAGAGTCCCTCCCCTCAGAGTGTGTGTGTGCGTGTGTTTGTGTGTGTGTGTGTGTGTGTGGCTCAGATCGCGTGCGAAGAGTCCGGCGTGTCATTCTGTGGAATCCGCCACCTGAAATACACTATATAACACACACACACACACACACACACACACATCACACACACACACTCGTCTCTGCTGCAGCTCATTCTGCGCGCGATCATCTCACAGCAGGTACATATTGATTTATCGATGATTAGAGATGCTTGCTTTGACTGTAAACAGCAGCAGAATCGTTTAGGAATGAATCTTTGAATCAATCATCTGATTCTGTGTTTAAACTGTGATTAGTGACAGATATCAAAGCTTAGTTGTATTGTTATGAGTGTGTGTGTGTGTGTTTCAGTGAAGATGATTCCTCCTGGAGATGGTCTGTATGCTGGGAGGAAGAGGAGGAAACCCGTCCAGAAACAGTTAAGACTAGTTATCTATCCTTAACTAGCAGCTCTGTGTGTTTCAGATCAGCAGCGTTTAACAC
>CM041807.1:41055378-41057894 GCA_023376895.1 Aspiorhynchus laticeps
ACACACAGGGAATGCTGGGATACGAGCCGTGAACATCTGTAAGGAGATATTAATAACTGATGTAGAATAAGAGCGTAAGCAATAATGGCTGATTTGGAAAACTCATAGTTCAGAAATATTAATGCTCAAATGTGACATGCATTATTATGTGTTGTGCGGTGATTATCAGCATCATATAGATCACATAGAGACATTCATCAGTGATTCAGGATCTGAGCGTCGTGAACTTGTGACCGTCGTTATGAAACTGTAAGCAGAAGCTCGTTTAACACACACTCAATGAGTTATTTATGTAAAACTCATTTATGCATTTAGCAGCTGCTTTTATCTGAAGAGACTTACAGTGAAGTTCACTGGAAACTGACCCACGAGCTCCTCTTTGAGCTGCAGGGACGCTAACCTTACTGAAAACTGTTTTAAGATGTGGGTTTTATTAAAAAATATGTATTTGTTTATGTATTAAAGTGTGAAAACACATGGAGGGCCACATGCTTTCTTGCTAAATCAGGATCGTTATTAAAAATATCTCAGTTTAAGTTGAAAAACACCTTTTTTTTTCATTTGAATAAAATCAGTATATATAAATAATATACAGTAAATACTGTTTAGTTTTATTTGAAGTTTGACAAGACATGATATTGCAACATATTGCTATATATATATGATATATTTGAATATATATATAATTTAAAGTCATTGTTGTGTAAAGCATCAATCAGACATTACAAAAAAATAGCTTCAGCAAGAAATATTGTGTTTGATAATTTATTACATATACTCTTTTGGAGGAAATTATGACACAATTGTCATTTTTGGGTGGGTGAACTATACCTTTTAATTTTTTTTATTACTATGGAAATATGAAATTATTTATTTAATGAAATTACACTATAAATAATAAACTAAAACTGCCAGTAGGTGGTGGTAAATGTCTTAATTATTAAGTCATGGAGTCATTTATTCATTTGATTCGTTCAAACAGCTGATTCATTCAGGAGTCAAGTGAATGGTTCATTGAATCATTAGACTTGAAGCGGATCATCATCATCAGATCGATCGGTTCATGACATCAAAGTACACATTATCGATCGATCTGATGATGATGATCCGCTTCAAGTCTAATGATTCAATGAACCATTCACTTGACTCCTGAATGAATCAGCTGTTTGAACGAATCAAATGAATAAATGACTCCATGACTTAATAATTAAGACATTTACCACCACCTACTGGCAGTTTTAGTTTATTTTAGCTTCAAATCAAACGCATCGATGATCAATGGTTCAATGCACCAAATGATTCACTTGATTCGTTCAGAACGTGGATTAAGAACTGAAATGCAGCTGTGTGTTGCTCGGAGACGAACAGTTCTGCTTTGTCTTTATATTTCCGTTTGCAAAACTGAGCAAAACAGACAACAATGTGTCTAAAATAACACAATATTAACTTCTTACTGAACTGTTGTATAAGATCAGTATCACATTAGCACTCGTGTGATATTGCTCGTGTGATGCTTAACTATATGATGTAAATATGAGACAAACACAAACAGGGCATTTTTGCAATTTTAGGGACATTCCAACTATGTTCTCTAGACTCCATCAGTTATTGAAATGCATCATATTAGTCATCAATCAACTGTATGAAATATCAGATGACCCATAGTTATAGGGCGGGGCAAGTGCGTTAATAATTTTAACACGTTATTTTTCACCGTAATGAATTAATCTAATTAAAACGTTAAATTACCAGCTCTAATATATATATAACCAGTGTTGGGTGTAACTAGTTACTAAGTAATTAGTTACAGTAATTTAATTACTTTTCCCTTGAAAAAGTAAAGTAAGGGATTACTCTTATTTTTTCTGTAATTCAATTACAGTTTCTTCTCATGTAATTGAACTTAATACAGTGAGTGTATAGATTCATATACAATACAATAGTGGATTTAACATCAAAATGTAAAGTCTAACCTTAAAATGCATGCTTTTTATGCACCCTTCTCACTTTAAATACTTTAGTGAGTTAATTAGAATATTGGTAACACTTTAGTGTCCAATTCTCACTATTAACTAGTTGGTTATTAACATGAATATTACTGGGATGTTGGCTGTTTATTATTACTTAAAAAGCACATATTAATGTCTTATTCCGCAAGACCTTATTCTAAATCCTTAATCCGACCCAATTCTTAAACTTAATTGTCAACAACTACTTTATTAATATTAATAAGCAGTAATTAGGAGTATATTGAGGCAAAAGTCATAGTAAATAGTGAGAATTGGACTCTAATCTAAAGTGTGGGCAGAATAATTTATGTAGTTATTTATTTGAAAGAATTAAAAGAAGCGTTTCATGTCTATCCTCGTATCATTAACTTGTGGAGGTTGATGTAGGATTTAGAAAGTAATAAGTAATTAAATACTTTTTGGAGAGAGTAATTTGTACAGTACACTGTTGAAGATGTAATTAATTACTTTTTTAGAGTAACTTACCCAACACTGTATATAACGCAG